>PVKM010004057.1:0-53998 GCA_004027735.1 Carollia perspicillata | reverse complement strand
GAGGGGAGCATTTCTGGGGCTCTCCCCCCCAGAAACATCTAGTCTGCAGGAACTGCTAGCCTGGCCGAAAGGTGGTGGCAGAGATAGGAAGTGACAGACCCAGAGTGTTCTCACACCTTGCCCTCAGGAGCAGGGGAGAAGACAACAAAGGACTGTAGCCACCCTGTCCTATTGGAAGTGACCCACCAGGGTCAACAATGGGCTTTCCACCCTGCAGTGCAAGTGTATGATGTCACATGGGGGTTAGGGAGTGGGGGTGTGTTTCCTCAGGAGCACCCAGGCCCCAAGAGGCAGTGAGGAAGGTCACATGCATGGCCCTGAGGAGCAGGCAGCAACTCCCACTGGTCTCCCCCAACACCCCAAAGTCCTAAAGGTATCAGAAAGGAGAACCCAAAGCAACTGATTTCCTGCCCCTCTCCACGCTTTCCTTCCATCAAGTAGCTCACACTGCCTCTCTGCTCTCCTGCCACCCATGACAGGGTGCCAGTCACAGCAGCCTCTGGGCAAGGCCCCGAGGAACAGAGAAGACCCAGTTGTCTCCATGATCTGCCCAGCCAACTGGGGGATGACAGAACCATAGGAAGTCGCAGATGGGCTGCAGGGTGGTGCTGGCAGGGAGGCCTGTGGTAGGAGTTTGCTGGCGCAGAACCTGCAGCAGGCAGGGGAGGAGTGTCTTCAGGTGGAAGATGTGATGTGTGGAGGCAAAGTTGGTGGCCTGGAGAGGTCCTACCCACTGCACCCGGGAGCCGATGCACTGAGAACGGAGCTCATCTGGCAAACCTGTAGGAAGCGCAGCTTCCTCCTGCCACATGCTTGGACCCGGGAGGTGGGGAAGAGCCCATCCTGACAGGGCCTCCCTCCCCAGGCGCTGGGGTCAACTTCTGGAACCTCAGGATGAGCTTTACCTGGGGCTGAAGTATTGCCAACTGTTGGAAAAGGAGCTCCTCACCAGAGAAGGTACTCTAGTAAGGCAGTGACCACCTGTCACCAGGCTGGGGTGTGTTTCCAGGTGACATCCCTCTAGCCTGGGGAGTGTACTGTGCTCTTGCCCCTGAGACAGGCTTTTGGCCTCCTATTTCCATGCAGCAGCTCTGGCCTTGGCTCCCACAACAGAGCTGCACCCCCAGCAGCTCTCCCAGGAAGGGACCCAGTACTTCATGGTGCTGCAGCCTTGGACAGGCTGTGAAAGGAATTGAGGCCGTGGCCACAGGAACAATTCACACCTTTTGTAAGAGGATTTATTTCATTTACCAACAACATGGGGTCAGAAAAGCCCAGCTGTAGGGAATCTTATCACTAGAACCAATCTCACGCAACCTTATGCCTCTGCTCCCTCTCCAGCCCTTGGGAGCCCTCAATTGCTCAAGCCCCTGGCTACGGGGTAGGCGAGGGCCTCACCCTACCCCCTCCCTGCCCACAGAAGGGGGCTCAATATGCTTCAGCCCCCTCACCCAGGTGCCAGTTCCCAGGTCTCTTTGGAAAAGGACACCTTCTCAGCCCAGAAGCAGGGAGGCCAAGACAGCTGGTGACAGTGGACCCTGTCTGAGCTGAGAAGAAGCGGGCCTGGTAACCCCTCAGAGGACCAGAGCCTTCCCAAGCACTTCCCCCGCATGGTGCTCCACAGTCGAGATCTACGGAGCCCCTCAAATACCTGCTGCAAGCTGGCGGACAGGCTGGTGTGAAGGAAGGGGGCAGAAGCCAGCCAGCAGGGGGTGCCAGAAGGAAGGGTCTCAAGGCCCCAGGGTAAAGTGCTCTGGCCTGGGCTGCCCTTGGAGCTCCCACCACGGTTCCCTTCCTGCTCACACCAGCCCCAGAGCCCTAGTCTTCACTGGAGTTGTCGAACTCCTCCCAGTCAGACACACTCATCACCTCAGAGGCGAAGTCCGGGTCGGCCTGGCGGTCAGGGGTCCCGCGGGGCGGCTCGAGGAGCAGGGAACGGGGCAGGGTGAGCACACAGGCCGCCAGGCCCGAGATGGAATTGTCCAGCTGGGGCCCCTCCTCCCAGCAGTCCTTCTCCACGTCATAGATGTGCACGTAGCCTGTGCGGCTGCCTCGGTTGTGTGAACGGCCACCCAGCACATAGATTCTGTTGTCCAGCACAGCAATGCCGGGCTCACCATGCCCCGCTGGGAGTGGGCAGACAGATGACCACTGCCCAGATGTGCAGCTGTAGCAGGCCACCTGCAAAGTCAAGGCCGGAGTATAGCCAGGCTGGGATACGCTGCCTGGGATGAGACTGCCAGCCTGGCCCAGGCCATCTGGGCACGGCTGCAATCTTGGCCAGGCCCTGGATTCACACCAAGGCTGAGGGGCACACGGGCTGTGGACACACCCTGCTCCCCAGGGAAAGGGTTTGGGGCCAGTGTCTAAACACTCTGTCCCATCTCCACAGCCCACAGTCAGCATGTGGCCCCAGGAATGTGGGCGTTTTCCAGATGGCACGCTGTCATTTTCCATGGTCTGGTGGTACTGCTTCTCTCCCCTCCATAAGACTGAATCTGACTGAGGCCACAGGTCCCATGTAGTATCTTCACCCACCCCTCAATAGTACCCCATACTAGGGGGAAATGCAAATAAAATGTGGAAAAAGCCTCTTGCTGACTAATAACTATCAATGTTCTCTTGTTTTCAAAATTATCTCAAACAGTAAACAAATTCATGGAAAAATGTTTAACCTACTAGTAACTCAAGAACTGCAAAATAAATGGTCAGAGACAAACTGACCAGAAACCTTAACCAAAGGCCATCGAGCCCAAAGCTGGTGAAGGTGTAGTGAAGCTCTTCCGCTGTGCACTTGATTGACAAGCCAGGAGAAGAGCAGGTTGGCAATAGTATTGACAGCCATACGACTCTTACCTTTTGACTCAATAATCAGCTTTGGTTTTCCAGCTGTGGTAGGCCGAGAACTGACCTCCCAAAGAAGGCCATGTCCTAATTTCTAGAACTCGAGTTATTCAACATGGCACATGGGCCTTTGCAGATGTGATTAAGGCTATGGACACTGAGACGGAGAAGTTATCCTGGATTTCCCAGGTGGAGCCACCTAGTTGCACCAGCCCTTGAAAGCAGAAGGGAAGGTATGACAGGAGAGAGGAGAAGTAAGAAGGACAACCTGCCGTTGCTGGCTTTGAAGGTGAAATGGCCCCGTGCCAAGGAATGCAGAGATCTCTAGAAGTGGAGAAGGGCCTTCAGCTGACAGCCAGTAAGGAAACAGAGACCTCAATCCTAGGGTCACAAGGAACTGAATCCGCCAACACCCTGAGTGAACAAGGACATGGATTCTCCCCCCAGGGCCTCTACAGAGGAGACACCCGGACAGCACCTGGATTTGATCCAGGTGTGCTTCCTGTAGGACTTATGACCTACAGAACTGTCAGAATATACATACGTTGCTCTAAAGTGCCAGACTTGTGGTGAATTGTCATGGCAACAGTCAGAAACTAATACATTGCAGCCCAGTGGGTCTCACCACAGGGAGCGGGGGTACTGTTAAAATAGATAGCTGAGTCCCACCCCCAGAGCTTCCTCACTGCATCTGCAGTGGGGCCTAAGAATCTGCATTTCTAATGCATTCTAATGTGATGTGAAAGCTGCTGGTCTGGGGATTATACTTCGGAAACTACTGTTCTGGCCTAAGGAAATAACCCAAAACACCTGAAAAGATCTCTAAAGCAAAGATTAGTTATGCTGTTATCTGGAACAGTTAAAACTTAGACCAAGCCAAATGACACACCAGTTTGACAGAATTTTGCACAGCCACAGAGGTAGGGGGTGAGGGGTGGCTGTGAAGACCAGACATTAACTGGAAAACACCCATGACGAACTTCAGCCAGAAGCAGAATGGGAGGTTTTTTAACTGAAATTGGGTGGAAATCATGAACAGGCAGAAGGACTAAAACACAGTGGCACAGGACCAGATTATGAGTATTTTTCTTCACCCGTCTCTAGTATTTAAAGGTTTTGAAATGTGGTTATATTAACTTTACAATTAAAGTTTTTAACAATAACAAAAACAAGCGAAACTACTCTGTATGATACTGTTATCATTACACATTTGCCCAAACCCACAGAAGGTAGAGCACCAAGAGCGAGCCCTCATGCAGACCGTGGACTCTGGGCGACAACAGTGTCACAGCAGGCTCACCAGCTGTAACACATGTCCCATCTGGTGAGGGCGTTGACAGTGAGTGTGAATGGGGATGGGGGTATATAGACCTCTGCACTTTCTGTTCAATTTTTTAAATAATTTTTTAGGGAAGTTTTAGATTTGTAACAAAATTGGAAAGGCACAGAGCTTTCCTGTCTATTCCCCGTCCCCACACATGCATGGCCCCCCCAATACCAACATCTCCCACATGGGACACATTTGTTACAACTGATGAACTTACACTGACATACAGTCACTCCAAATCTACACTTTACCTGAGGGCTCATTCTTGGTGCTGTACGTTCTATGGGTTTGGACAAATGCATAATGACATATATCCATCATACAGAGTATTTTCACTGACCCCCAAATCCTCTGCTCTATCTACTCTCTGTTCAATTTTGCTTTGGAAAAGAAAATCGTTTACAATTTTCTTGCTGTGAACCTAAAACTGCTTTAAAAATGAACATTTTTAAAAAGGGGCACATGTTGCAAATAATTTCCTATCTATAGTGACCAGAAGAGACAGGACAACACCACGTGTGCAGGCAGCCCAGCCCCACTTACCTGGTGCACGTCCCTCCTGTAGCCAGCATCATTGTTGCTGCCCCCGATCACATACAGCTTGTCCAGGAGCGTGGCCATGCCGTGCCAGGCACGCCGCACAGGCCCGTCGGCCAGGGCATGCCAGCTGTTGCTGTCCGGGTCATAGCAGTGTGTCTCTCTTAGGTAGTCCTCCCCTCTGCGGCCACAGGTAATGTACATCTTGCCCTCCAGTGTGGCACCAGCATGGGCATACACCTGCATGGGCCACCAAGAGAACAGGGACAGGCAGGGAGGGGGCAGGAGGACAGTGAGGGAGGGTAGCCAGCAGCCCTTGCCAAGGCCAGCCACTCAATCCCATAATTGCCTGACACCTCTTGGTCTCACCAATTTCCTCTTCCTATTCTGGTAAGAATGCTCTCTGCATTTTTGCTAGATGTACTACCAGTTACCCACCCCTGACCTCTTCCTGATGGAGAATGAATGATTCTACAGACCCAGAGATGACTCTGAGCTTCCCGAGAGGAGAACAGAATCTCTGTCTTTCCCTTGCCCCTAAAGGAGAAATCTGCATAGGGGAATCTCAAAGAAAGCTAAGCATTATTTACAGAGTCAAAAGAGAAGAAACAGCACTTCTGGGAACCCCTGACCCACCCTTAGTTGCTTCCACCTCTCCCCTACTTCCAATGGCTAGCAAATCCTCCAGGCCTGCTGACCCCACTTTCAAAATATTTGTTTGCAAATAATATCTGATATGGTGAGGAAAAAGGCGAAATGCAAAAGTAAAAAAAAAATCAACCACCAAGAGTAATCTTTAGTTATGGATTTGTGTGGGAGAAGGGAATACACCACGCTGCTTTTGATTTTGGTCAGCCTTTCACGTGCTTTCCACTGTGCCCTGGTGCCCAGGCAACCCCCGCCACAGGCACCCCTCTTGCTGGCCCCAAGGACCAAGGACCTCCTATTTCATACCTATCCCATGCAAGGCCCTCCTGCTGTACCTGTGGGCACCAAGGCAGGGCACTTTTTTTTGGGGGGGGTAGAGGAGCCCCATGGTGTGTGGAGGCTCAGCAAGTGGATGGGGAGGTAGACAGAGTGGAGAGCAAGGGTCAGAGCAGTAGGCAGGACACACACCAAAGGCTTAGGTCTTCGCCCATCACTGGTGGGGGTCTGGAGAGCTTTTGTTTTTAAAAAAATTTAACTCCATTTTGATGTAAGTGTAGTTATAAGAAATAATACAGACCCCACGTACCCTTCAATCAAGACTCCTCAATAGTAAGAGTTTGTATGACCACGTGTCCCACCATGATCCCAACACTGACACAGTTAAGACACAGGACGGTTCCATCTCCACTAGGACCCCTCCTACTGCTTGTTTATGGTCATATCCACTGCCTTCCTGCCCTGAAACCCCTCCTTAACCCCAGCAACCACTCATCTGTTCTCCATCTTGCTATTTCGGAAGTGTTATATGAATGGAATTATGTTGTATATAACGTTTTGGGATTGGCTTTGTAAGCCAAACCAGGTTCTCTCCTGTTGCTGCTTGTATCCGTAGTTTATTCCTTTTTATCGCCAAGCAGCATTCCATGCTGAGTATCAGCCTCAGTCTGGTCATTCACCAGTTGAAGGATAACTGATTTGTTTCCAGTTACTGGCTGTTACCAATAAAGCTGCTATACGTTTACGTAAAGAAGTTTTTGTTTCTCTGGGGTAAATGCCCAGGATGGCAACTGCTGGGTCTCATGGCAGGTGGAGGTTAACTTTTAAAAGTCACTGTCACTCTTTCCCAGCATGGCTGTGCCGTTACCTTCCCACCCGCGCTGCATGCAGAGAACTGGTTTTTCTGCATCTTCACCAGCATTTGTTGTCACTATTTTTCATTTTAGTAACTTTGAGACGGTTTTAATTTACATTTCCCTAGTAATTAATGATGTGTTTTACCATCTCTGCGTCCAAAATAAAAGTTGAGTATATCTGTATATGTCTATTTCCGGATTTTCCATTCTGTTCCATGGACCTGTGTCTCTCCATCCTCCAGTACCACAGTGGTGATTACTGTAGCTATGTAGTCAGTCTTGAAATTAGGTAGATTGATTCTTCTCACTTTATTCTTTTTCAAGATCATTGGAGCTATTCTAGGACCATTTGCCTTTCTATATAAACTTCCGGATAATCATTATATCCACAAAAACACTCGCTATGATGTTGTTAAATTACTATACGTCCATCTGGAAAGACCTGGCACTTTTTATCAGTTGAGTCTTCCAGCTCGCGAACATGGTGTGTCTCTCCACTTACTGACATCTTCCTTCACTGGCATCATACAATTTTCAGCATGTAAATCCCACAAATGTTTTGTTAAGATTTCTACCCAAGCATTTCATTTTCTGAGCAATTGTAAATGGCATTATGTTTTTAATTTCAGTGTCCATGTGCTTATTACTTGTATATAGAAATACAGTTATTGATTTTTGTACGTTTACCTTACATCCACTCTGTAATCTTGCTGGACTCATTTGTGGTAGGATTTTTTGGTGAGGGTAGATTGCTTCAGATTTTTGGCAATTTGTTGTTTGTAGAGTCAGTTTTATTTCTTACTTTTCGATTTGCATGCCTTTTCTTTTTTTGCCTTATTTCACTGGCTAGCACTCCAGGGTTATGTTGAATTAAGAGTGGTGAGTGCAGGCATCCTTACCCTGTCCCCAACTTAGGGAAAGTGCTCAAATCGGTCTTTGGCCATTAAGTCAATGTTAGTGGTAGGATTTCTGTAGATGCTCTTCAATGAGGAAATTTATCTCCATTCTTATCTTTTGAGTTTGATTATGAAAGGATGATAACTACTGTCAAATTACTTTTTTCTTCATTGGTGATATGATTTTAATATGGTGAATTATAATAATTGAATTTCAAATTTGAAACCAGCCTCTCATCCCTATATAATTAACCCCATTTGGTAATGATGTAATGGTTTGTTTTGTTTTTTAATTCTATTTGCTAATATTTTGTTAAGGGTATTCATGTGTATATTTCTAAGAGATCTGTCCCTTTTTAGTATTGTCTTTGTCTGGTTTTGATATCAGGGTAATATTAACTTCATAAGATGAATTGAGAAGTAGTCTTTCTTTGTCTGTTTTCTAGGGGGGAAATCATGCAGAATTGGTGCTGACTCTTCTTCAAATGTTCGAGAGAATTCTCTAGTGAAATCATCTGGGCCTGGACATTCCTCAACAGGTACAGAGCTATTCAAATTATTTGTTTTGTATTGAGTGAGTTGTGGAGATTGTATTTTTTTTAGAAATTAATCCATCTCTAAGTTGTCAAGTTTACATGTATGTGTACAGTTGTTCATATTGCCTTACTATCCTTTTGATGT
Source organism: Carollia perspicillata (assembly GCA_004027735.1). Taxonomy (NCBI): domain Eukaryota; kingdom Metazoa; phylum Chordata; class Mammalia; order Chiroptera; family Phyllostomidae; genus Carollia; species Carollia perspicillata. The sequence continues at coordinate 45,932 of PVKM010004057.1, read as the reverse complement.
CTGCAGGATTTGCAGCAATGCTCAATTTCATTCTTGATATTTTTCATTGTGTCTTCTCCTTCTTTTTGGGCATATTTGTATGGGTGGATTTGAGATACAGTTTGGAGGTAAGTCTTGCTAGAAGTTTGTCAACTTTATCAATCTTGTGAAAAAAAGTTCTTTGATTTTTCTCTATTGTTTATATGCTTTTATTAATTTCTGCTCTTCTCTTTATTATTTCATTTCTTCTGCCTGGTTTGGGTATATTTTCCCTTCCTTCTCCAGGTTTTTGAGGTAGCAGCCTAGATTATTGATTTGAAATTCCACCCTCCCTCCCTGACTAGCTAATGCAAGCTCTTAGTCCCACAAGATTTCCTGGCAGAACAACGTTAGCTGGGTTCAACAAATCTTGACATGCTGCCTTTTCATTTAATTCAGTTCAAGATATTTTTATTATTTCCCTTTGACCTCTGGATTATTTGGAAGTGTGTTGCTTATTAGTTTTCAACAGTCTGGTCGGTTTACCTCCAAACTATACCTCAAATCCATCGATCTCCTTCCTCGTCCAACAGCCTCCACCCTCTTCTCTTCACAAGCACTCCCATGCTTCCCCTGTCTCAGAATAAACTGTGAAGTCCCCTCCTGGCTTAGACAGTACCTTTTCCCCTCAGTCTGCCATCCCCTCAAATGGACCTTCCCCAAACAGTCTATCCAGATTTGTCCTGTCAAAGCCTCTGCCCTGGGCACTGTTCAGCTCAATTCCCTCTCAATTCCCTCATTGCACTGATCACAATTGGCAATTATTTTACAAATTTGTTTAGTGGTTAAGAGTGGTCTCTCCCACTAGGCTGTAAATACCACGGGGGAGCCTCTGTCATTTCTTGTCACCACTGCATCCCCAGGTCTTGGTATAGGGTATGTTAAATAGTTGCTTAATGAATGAATGTGTGAAGGAAGGAACACTGGCAGTCAGGGAGAAACTGACTGAAGGCCAAGGCTGCCCCTCTGTGGCCACAGTGGAAAACTGTGGCTTCCCACACAAAGACCCCCTCAGGCCTCTGCCCCACATGCCCAGAACAGACCCTCTCACTCCCATCTCATACCCTTCCAGAATTCAGGAGTTCATCCTCATCCACCAGGTCAAGAAGCCCTAGTATTTCCTGTGCAAAATCTGCTCCTTTCTCCAAGATGGACGTAGGGAGTATCTCTCTAGATGGGCTTCCTTCCCTAAAGAAGCTGAGGAGCAAGGAGCATGCCAGCTTTCCCTGCCTGAAAGGAACCATGGTGAGAGACCCTGACCTTGGAGAGAGGCTAGACCCATCAGAGAGACCCCTAGCCCCTAAGGGTCAAAGTCTAAGGCCCTGGGAGACTGGGGAAGGGTGAGGGATAAAGAGGGGAGGTATGGAAAGAGGTTCAGAAAGGCAGGAGCTACTGCCAAGATCCCAAAGCTAGTTCAGTAGAGTCCTCAGCAGAGGCCCACACATCCTCTGTGCCATCCCCTCCTTCTGAGGTGCTCAGTGATCCCCAAAGAAATGTAACAAGTGCTCCTAAAATGGCAATGCTGGTACTAACAGGGTGCGCACTATGCTCTCAGAGGCTGGGACCTGTAACATGAGGGATCAGCAAGTCCTTGCTCTGGGCTCTCATGTCTGATTTTAGGGCGAGGGTCCAAGTACCCCAAAGCCACAGGACAAAAGAGAGATCTTCCTAAAGCATTGCCTTTGCACAATGAACCTAAGTTTAGACATCTCCAAATTGGAACAAACGAAGGTACTGTACAGGACGCAAATGATTAAAAAATAAAAAAAAAATACATATTCTCAAGTGTTTGGCTTTTTAAAGGCCCACCCTCTAGGGGGCCTATGGGAGAAGTGTAAGACTTCTGAGATTTCATCTCTCCTGTTTAACATCTTTGAACACAAGCTGGCTCATCTCAGCTGTGCTAAAGGACAGATGAAGGGAAGGTTTCTGTCTACATTTGAACTTCAGAATTAAAGCACTCCCTGGGGCCAAGATGGGAAGAGCAAGAAACGGTAAGATTCTGGGGAATGAGGCCCGGAAGCTTGAGAGGCTCTCCCAGGCAGCTGGCAAAGTCTCATGGGCCCCGCATCCTGCTATCAGTGCAGGGTCTTTGGAGAGATGTGGACTCTGCTCGCTAGAACTGATTCCCTGGCCTGGCCTTTGGCTCACTCGATACACCCCAGAAAGGAAAGCAGGTGGGGAAAAAGCCCCCCTTGAGGGGCTTATTTACCTCCCTCTTGAGCGGGGCCACGTAGGCCCAGGAGTTGGTGGCAGGGTCATAGCGCTCCACAGCATTCAGGTCATTGTGGTAGTCACGGCCCGCCACTGCGTAGATGTACCCGCCCACCACACACACACACAGGTCGGCGTGCTCCTGCTGCAGAGACTGGATCTGGAACCAGCGGTTGTGCCGTGGGTCGTACCTTGAGAGGACATGAGGACAGCACATCACTGACAGATGAGATGGCACCTCCTACTCCGCCCATGTCCCCTGAACAATCCCCTGGCTGCCTCCACACACCAGCACACACCCACTCACAGCCATGGCAGCAGGCTGCTACACACCTGGGAGGTATGGCCAGAAGCCTCTTGGGTTCCTGCCCATGAAGCTGGCCCCTTTCCAGGTGTAACCTCTTGTGTGGTTTCTAGCCCATTTTACTGTCCACCCCAGGCTGCCCAAGGGCTGTTCTTATAGCCCTCTCTACCTCACCTGTTTCACCTCATGGTCCCCCGCCATGGCCCCACCCCCATTCATTCAGGTACAACATGAATTATGGACAGGTACAACAGCCTCCCAACCTCCAGCCAACACTAACACACCCTCATACGTGGTCTGCTTGAGTCTGCCATGTGCACAGTGCCCACACCTGCTCACCTTCATCACAGCCCACCCCTTTATCGTTTCGTGCACTTCAAGCTTTGCCAACCTCTCCAGCTGGGTTATCCTCTCCACTTCTCAAGGTCTCCCTCTCTGCAAGAGTCGGGGTGCTATCTCCCACACTGGACTGTGGGCACCCCAAAGGCAGGCCTCTCTGGGATTCCAGGCTGGAGGAGTCAGCCTGGACTGGAGGAGCACTGCTGGGCCAACCAGGACAGCGGGCACAAGGAGAGAAAAGCCAACCTCTTCTGAGCTACTGCTGCCACCCAGCACCATATAAGCACTGTTACCTGTTACCACTAACCTTCCTGGAAAAAAAAAAAAATCTAGTCCCCAAGCAGCAGCTTCATCTTGCACTCTGCACAGAGCCCACCCCACCCGCTCTTCTGCCTTTAAAGAGCTTCAAATTCTCAACCCAGATGATCTCAGCCACTCCAGAACAACTAACCATAACCCTTGCTTTCTCCTAAACTTGGGACCTACAACTGTCTCTATCCATCTCCACCTGGCTACTCACCTGTCCGTTGATCCTACCCTCACCAGCAAAGTTCCTGCTTACACTCCAAAACCCTATCACTGTAGCCCAGGCCCCACATAGCCCAAGTCCACACCCTCCCTTCCAGCACTCATTGCCTATCCCAGGCTTGTCCCACTTTCCAGGGGGCCTTCTACTGCTTCTATCCCTTCTACAGGCCCCATGTGGGGCACCCAAGCAGGGGTGCTGTTTCAGTAAATACAGATAATCACAGAGCCTCAAGTGGCCAGGGCGCCGTGAGCCCGAGGCCCAAAGCCCACTCTTCCCCTGACCAGCATCTGGTGCTTTTCCCTGGGCACGTACCCACCCAGGCACCTGCCTTTCAGCTCCTGCTCCTGGAGCTTCCTTACTCTACGGCCAATGCATAGATATAGCCTTTTTCACATAAGTTTTTATTTCTCCACAAGAAGACCAACTCCAAAGAGGGTGAGTCAAACTTCAAGTGGTTCAGAAGAGAGCGAATAAAGCTTCCTTTGGCCTGTGCCATATACTGGTCAGTGAAGAGATAAAATGCATCCTTTACCCCAAAGCACAAGTTAGACTCATTCTGCGGCCATGCCTTCCTGCCCACATCACTTGGCCAGCCCCTCCCTGCTCACCAGGAACTCCAGGAACCAAGTTGTCTCAAAAGTCAGGGCCAGCAGGAGAGACAGATAGGCACCTGGGTCACACACAGATGCAGGCCCGAATCCCAGCTCTGCCTGTGTAGCAGGGTTCATCCCAGCTTTTGCTCTTGGCATTCACTTAGTTTCCATACCTGTTCAATGGGTGATGTCATCTGCCTAGAAAAGCTATCATGAAGGATTATAAAGGACAACACACATAAAAGGGATCCTTGTTGACTTGAGGGGAGTTTATAAAGAACTAAGGTTCATATCTATATTCCCAGACCTTAGCATAGCACCTGATAAGGGCAGCCATACAATGTCTGCTGAATAAATTAACAAAGGGGTAAGATTACCAGCAGTGAAATCATTTCTTTACTCTATAAATATGTACTTCCCACCCAAAATGTATCAGACACCATGCTTAGTGCTGGGGATCCAGAGGGAAACTCAAGACAAGGGCCTTGCTTTCCACTGAATGGGAAACAAGCTGAAGAGAACAGAGTGAGTAAGTACTCAGTATAATTCAGGTAACACACACACAAATAATAATAAGGTAAGAGAGAGTGATCCATCTGCAGCAGGGGCTGGGGAGACAAAATCTCTCTTATGGAGATAAAGAAGGGCCTCCTGAGAGGGTGGCATTTGAGACATGAATGACCAGGGGCACAGCTAGGTGAAGGTTAGGCTGGGACCAGGCAGCCAGGTCGGTCCAAGGTGCACCACTCAGAAGCCCTGTCAACTGGCTGGGATGGTGCCTTCTACTGCCTTTCCTATGCATGACACTCATTCATGTACATGTCTCTTCTTCCAAATTTTTTTTATTCCTCTTTTTTGACCGAGCGCACAGCCTCAAGAGGGATGCATATGGAGTGGCAAGGGAGGAAGGGGGCATCTGCCTAGCCAGCCAGATCAGCTGAATGAACCCTGGTGACCAATGGGGTGACAGACGTTGCAGGTGGATTGCCCTCGCATCCTCTACTTCCCTGTTTTGAGTCAAGCACAGGTCAGCATCTTCCACTAGACTGAGACAAGAGCCTCCAGAGGTTTACGCTTACTTCCTTCTGGTCTCCTGCACACACAGCTCCCCAGGCAGAGTTCACATGGATTTGTGGTTTCAGATTTAAGGAAACACACACACACACACACACACACACACACACGCCATACATCAATAATTTAAAGGTAACCACAGTTTTGCTTATTCCTTATCTTCCCACTATGTTCTACATCCCACATTTTCTTCTTTATTGGATTAATTTTCCACTTTGTCAGAATAAATCCCCAAGTAATTCTTTTTCTAATAAAAATAAGCTTATTTTGCATATAAGAATATAATCAGTTTTAATCACTTTAACGCAGACTTTGGATCATCCAACTGCAAACTCAGAAGTGAAATCTAGAGCTGGTACAATTATGTTCTGGGGTCCGTGTTACATTCAGTAGACTTTTTCTTCAGTATTTCCATGACCTAAGCATTCCCATGACTACTAATGAAGTCCATTAAATTAACACATTTTTTTGAAATATACTTTAAAAGATTAGTCATGGGAATGCCTAAGGAAAAAAAACAAGTTGTTATTCTAAGTAGGGTCGGAGTATGTGGCAACATGAGACCAGCTACTACAAGGTAAGGTGTGCAGTCAGTTTTCAGGGGCCCAGAGTACAGCTATGAAAAGGCGCAAAAACAGAAGGTAGACAACGTAGAAGCAATCAAAGAAAGAAAAGAGAAATAGTGGTATCTTGCAGGCAAATACAATTTGCTCCAAACGAGGTAAATTTTTATATAGTTTCTGTACCAATGCTTTAAGATATAACCTGCTAAGTCCCTAGTACCTTAAAATGTAAAGCCTAATTTACTGCAAAACCGTGTTTCCTTATATTCTGAGAGCCTAACAGTTATAAGGCTGGTGAAGTATGAAAGGGAAGAAGGAAGAGAACCAATCTCTTAGATCACTCAAATTAAGATCCATCTTCCATCTGGCAGCTTTAAGAATCCACTGAGGGATTAAGGAAACATTCACTCTGTAGAGCTGACAGACCCCAGGGCCCTCCCTGCCACCTCGCCAGATGCCCTGAACCCGAATCCCTCAGCAATGCTCGTTCCCTTCAGGAAGGTCTCACAACCCCACCTGCCACAGTGATCCAACTTCCTGATTGGAATTTGAGGCTGTGATTATCACAGAGGCTGATACTAGCATTTTCCAGAGTCTGACTTCGGTCTCACAGCACCTACTCAAGAAGGGAAATTTAACTTTGGCTGGGTTGCTCAGTTAATTAGAGCATCATTCTGCTACGCCAAGGTTGCGGGTTCTATCCCCAGTTAGGGCATATACAAGAATCAACAACCAATGAATGCAAAAATCAACATTTTCTCTCTAAAGTCTGTAAACTTAAAATTAAAAAAAAAAAAAAAACAGAAAGGAAAATTTAGACCAGCCTTGTGTGAAAATGCATGTAACAGGACAGACTACAGGCCAGCAGCATCCTGTCACTCTGAAGCCTCCCTGCAGGCAAACAACCAACCTATCATGTACTGAGGGCCAGAGACCACAGTACTCTGGAGACATCTGCTTTACAGGTCTGTGGGTTGCTCAGCAGGGAGATCTGGCCTTGCTTCTCCAACTGGGAAGCTGAGCTCCCTAAAAAAGAAACTTTGAGGCTTGCCTGGAGGGAGGCTTGATCCAGGTGCTGCCACACCCACTGATGGCATCTGATATGAGTGAAGGTAATGTTTCCTCCTTTTGGAATCCGCTGTGCTCCTGTTTGACCACAACATGCTGCCAGGCTTTGGGTCTGATCAGGTTCACAAAGGTTATCACTTCCTGGAGCCAGGAAAGAGATCAGAGCTGGCTGAGGAATGGTTAACTCTTCCTCAGTCCTGGTCACTATGCTTCTGAGAGGCATAGCCAGGCCAGACCCCACCCCCACCCCAGAAGATAAAATCATGGACATGAACTCGGTCTGCACCGAGCTCACAGATACCAGAAACAGTTGGCAATCTCTCTCTTTCTGCAGTGCCATCTTTCAGCTTGTGCAGGGCAAAAACTTCCCACAGGCACGAAATCGCAATAAATCAAACCGAACTATAATGGAGGGGGCTCCGGAAACGTGATTGGGTGTAAGGTCTGGGTGGGGGTGGAGAGTTGATATAAGGCTCAGCAATGCCTGTTAACCTTTCCTGTTCCCCTGGGGGAGGACACACTTGGGGGAGCAGCAGCAACAGAAGCCATGTTCCACCATTGGCTTGGGGTCAGAAGAACAAAGCAAATAGGCAAAGAAAGGGAAGCTGGGATGAGACATGTCCAAGTTCCAGAATGGGCAAGGTGGAAGTAGCAGCTGCCTGTCCAGTGCTCCCTGCTCCTAGGTCCCCTCCTTCTGAGGCCCAACTATCCTTTTTGCCACGGGCTCCCCTCCTCTGTGCTCAGCCAAGTGCAGAGTCACAACTCGGCCCCTTACTGACAAGAGAGCAGGGTGTGATCCAGGGTAAGTGTACTTTTGAGACAGGGACAAGAGCGAAAGGAAGCATTCTAGGTCCCCTTTTATGTCAATGCCATCTACATTCTCCAAAATTAACCTGGAATTAGTTCCACAAACAGGGCTATCCCAACAAGCCAAGATTAACATAAATGGCTGATTGCCTTCGTCCATGGTAATGTGCCCACACAGAACCCACTCCCTAACCAGCCCTGAGCCCACGACTCCTTCACTACAGCATAACCCGCAGACAGAGGTACTGCCAGGGGCCCTTTCTTACCTCCAGCATCGGGATTCAGCACGGAATCCCTGGACATTATTGTCCCCCCCAATCAGGTACACGAAGTTGTTGAGCACTGCAATGCCCTGGTTGGACATGCGGGGGGCCAGAGAGGCAGTGAAGTGCTTCCACTCTCCCAGCAGGGGGTTTAGGTACTTGGCCTGGTCACTGAGGACAGTGGATGGTGTAGAGTGAATACCCCCGAAGCCCACGACGCACTGGAAGTCCGACCGAAGCTCCGTGTGTGGGCCCTGCAAGCTGGGCTGCAGGCTCTCATTCCGGTGGTACATGAGAGCATTGGCTACTGTGTCTCTCAGTGGGCTGGGGTCCAGCTTGTCGTGCAGCCGCTGGAGGACCTCGACTTCCATTAGGGGAAACCGCACAGTCTCAAGAAGCTTGGGGGGCTCATGCAGTGAGATCTGGTCTGCCTGCACCTGCTCCGGGGTGTAATGGTAGAGAAGGGCGCCCTCATATACCTCCGTCTCACAGGAGACCTCCAGGCGGTTGCTGCTGAGGAGGGAGTAGACCTTCTCCAGGGGAAGCTGGCGGTACTTATCAGTCCTCGAGAAGGCCACAAAGTTTTTGAGGATGTAGGTGTCCAGCTGCTTGGTCAGGCGGCTTAGGTCAAATAGCTCTGCCAGCCGGTAGACATCAAGGATGTTCTCCTCATCCACCCAGGACATGAGGAAATCACAGCAGAAATGGATGATTTCTGGGATCTGTGAAGAAAACAAAACCCACTCATGCTTGGTAAACGGTGTCTGGGCACAGATGGCAGCCATGGCAGTTACATGGCTTGTGAGGCTGTCCTCTGAAGCAGAGCCCCGCTCAACCGTCCCCAAACTTCCTTGCAGCAGAGGCTGGTGCAGCCTCCTTCCCCAACACCAAAGACAACTGGGGCTCACTGCAGGAGGACTGGGGTTTAAATCCTCCCTCGTAAGTGATCTGTGGAAGGCTCCTAAGCTGAGACTCAGTTTCCTCATCTATAAAACAAAGATAAAGTCGAGAGGAATAATTACAAATGACATCATGCACAGGAACTCCCTGAACAGAGCAAATCCCTAATATATGACAATTGCCTTTTAGATCAAAAGTACTAGACCTCCAGAGAAGCTGGAAGCTGCACAATGGCCACCATGTCAGCTGTCCCTGGTTTGGAATGCACCTGAGACCCCCACCCTGACTCCCACCTCTCTAGAAGACATTTAGCTCCTTTCTCCTGCCACAACCCCCTCAACTGAAGGCCCAGCCAGAGCTTCAGGCTCAGAGAACCCATCCCTTGCCCCAGGAGTAAGGCCCAAGCTACCCCTACACTAATAACCACCAGCAGGGCATTCCCAAACACCTGCCCAGCACCCATCCTGGGAACCTGCCTCAGAGTTCTTGAAAAAGTGAAAGCTACCCAGACAGGCAGAGGCCTGCTCAACTCAATATCAAGGGGGCTCCCAGGTGGCCCATGCCTTCCCTTTCCCAACTGTGCAGAAGACCCAGGAGGTTGGAAGGAGGGCAACAGAGAGGACGACACTTAGGTGGGAGCTGAGAATTGGACCACAGGGTTAAAGGGAACCCTGTGATTACATTGCCAAAGCATAGCAGGATAAAGGAGACAGAGGGCAGGGCTCTAGGGGAAGCTGCCAAGGCGCTGCTAAATTCTTTAGAAAAACAGGATTTGGGAATTTCTCTAAAAACAAGAATACCTCACTAAACCAGCATAATTGGCAACAGATTGTCAATCTGTTGTCAATCTGTCAACAGATTGACAAGTGCCCATAGAGTAATTCTGCCCGCATCTAAAGCTTAAAAATAAACATTTAAAATAATTTTATTTTGTCTGATCCAAGACATTTAGTACTTGCCAGGTGGGCATGTCAAAGGGCTGAATGGACACCTGTGAAGTGCCAGGCACACATTTCCTCACATGAAGTATCCCCAGAGTGCTCTGCTAGGTCCTAAAAGGCTTCCCTCGACCATTTGTTTTCTTCCTTGGCCTGTACACTTCTGCTTTGCTTCTTTTCCTAAAATAACACTTTAAAAATATATTTTAAAAAATATTTTATTTATTTATTTTTAGAGGGGAAGGGAAGGAGAAAGAGAGGGAAACATCAACTTGTGGTTGTCTCTCGAGCACCCCTTACTGGGGACCTGGCCCTCAACCCAGTCACGTGCCCTGACTGGGAATTGAACTGGCAACCCTTTGGTTCGAAGGCCAGCACTCAATCCACTGAGCCACACCAGCCAGGGCTAAAATACCACTTCTCATTTGTCATGGGCAGGACACCTGGGACCAGGTTCTGGGTAGAAGGTGAGAGCAAACTGCCCTCAGTGGGCCTGGGGAAGCAGCTCCCGAAGAACCAAAGGCAGAGGAGGAACCTGGATCCTCTTACACAAGGACCGTGTTGCCTTCTTCCCATCCTTGTCAGAGCAGTGGACCCTCTACCAGGTGGAATCTCACACAGGAATCACCTCAAGCCCACCCCACGAGAGGCTCAGCAGACAGAACTGGTCTGCTGGGGATGACTTAGTGGGGGAGGTCTTGCTCAGATGCACACCCAGGTTCCTGGAGACACCATCAAGAATCTAGTGCAGGGAATAGCATATGGGTAGAGGGGAAGCCACCAAGAGCTAGTGGCTACATGAACAAACATGATCTGGTGAGCCTATTGGCTTGGTACTGTTAATGCCAAGTAAAACCTGCTTTAAAAACCATCACTGCATAAAAGCCCAACATATTAAAATAAAACAAACAGGGCTGGGCTGCTCAATGTGAATTGCGGGCTCCCTCTGCTGTGCTGTTCCCCAGAATGGACTTGGAGGTGCTAAGGAGCACTGGCCAAACCTCTGCCGCATGTGACGTAGGGAGACAGCAGGTCTCTGAGCTGATGGGTGGAAAAGGGAAAGTGGTCTTTTGAAAGGTGGTTTGGTACTGGTGTACATGATGTGACTGGTGTGCAGAAAAGAGAAGGCAGGGGCCCGCTGGAAGGTATAAATGCAGGGCAAAGATGAGGACATGGAAATAGAACAGTAATATTTATTAAGATGACCTGTGCAAACTTGGACACAGGGAATGAAGATAAAAGGGCTCAAGGAGATATGGAGGCTCCGGAAGAATGGTCATGGGACACAGAACAGAGAAGCAGGGAGAAGCGTGTGGTGGAGAGGAGACAATGCTGGCAGTGAGTCCCTGGGTGGAGAGCTGAATATGAGACTCAGGTGTTGCAAGAACCTGATGAGAATTTCCAAAGCAAAAATAACAAGGATGTGGGGACAGAAGAAATCTCTGAATAAAAGAAGGCAGGGAAATTCTTCTGCCATAAAGGCTACCCTGGCTCATGTCCACCTACCTATCATGTACATCCAGACAAGCCTTACTCAAACCAACCACCAAGCAGGAGGTGAGCACCTCCCTCCCACCACTCTGAAGGTAATGGCACAGGAAGCCCACAGTGAGCGTCCAGATACCCTGAACAGGTTGGTTTATCTGTGACTTGACTTTTTCCTGACTGCCCCAAATGCGCTTTGATGTGAAAAAAAGTCAGGATCATGAACTCAGTGTAGCTGTCTGATGGACAGCCCTTAAGAGCAAAGCATGTGCAGGCCCAACCTGTATAACTTCACCAACATTGTCAAGTGTCAATTCAGTCTTTTAAAATATAAGCCGTACTTGTTAAAGCCTCTGAAAACTTTTTGAATTCTGTAGGAAAATAAGTATTTAAAGTTCAATGACAAAGGGAAAAGCAGTTTCAGAGATCAATGAGACCAAGGGAGAGGACAGGCAGAAAGGGCCTAAGTAGCAACACTGGGGAAAGTTCAACTATGCCCAATCCCAGCACCCACGGGCTTGACTTCAGCCACTTGTTTACATGCAGGACCTTTTAGTAGCAGGGAGACCCAGAAAGAGGGAAAGGAACCAGCAGAAAAGCAGAGGGCAAAGGCAGAGGAGGAACCTGGATCTGAAGACCTTCAAAGCAGCTCTGCTTCAGTGTCCAGAGCTGGCCAAGCCAAGCACTCCCTGGGAGTCTCCACCCCACTCCACAGTCTCTCTTATCCTCCCTGCCTGACCCACCCTCATGCCTCTGCCCAGCAGGCACTCAGGGAAACCACACCTAGGAATGGGTCTGCCTTGATCCAATGAAGTAAGCCTCACCTGAAGCTGGCAAGCGGCAACCAGCGTCTCCTGGACATTGCTCAGGCTGAGCTCCAGCTCGGAAGTGTATATGAAGTGCAGAATTTGGCACATGGCATTATAGGATACACCGTGGATTAGGACCTCTTCCTGCTCCATTTCCTTCAATCCCCCAGCAAACATACCTCTGCAAAGTGAAGACACGAGACAGTGGAGTTATACTAATTGGACACCAGCCCAGGCTACAAAGAGCACGAGCATCTGGAGCATGGAGCTGGCTGACCCAGCATCAGTGTGTGATAGGACACTGGCTCAATCTGAGCACCGAGTCATCCCACAAAAGGCACCCACAAAGTCCTGACCAAGTCTGGGTAGCCATCCTAGAAACTGCTTGTCTCCTGTTTCACGTGCCCTGGGGAGTTACACGTGAGCCTCCTGGGGGCAGAGATCACGTCTGCAGCTTTCTGCTGCATCCTCGTATGCTTCCTGGATCACAGCAGTAGCCCAAAGCATGCTATGAAAGAATGAATGGATGGATGGGAAACAATAAGTCATTCCAGTCAGTATATACTTACTGGGCACCTACTAATTGCCAGGTACCATTCAAGAACAGAAGAGAAGTAGTACCAAGTAATGTGCAAGATTCTTATACACACAGTTTAATGCTAGGGAGGAAGACAAACAACAAAGAAACAAGGTATTTCAAAAGGATGCAAAGAACTCAACGGGGCAATGGATGGAGGAGAGCATGGCCGGGGAAGCACAATGGGTGGAGAGCAATGGGGGGCAGGGAGGGCTCACACTGAGGAACTAAGATGAGACCAAGAGGCACCTCACCAGGCAGGGGAGAATGTTCCATGTGGAGATGAACACCCAAGTCCTGGGCAAGAACAAGTTTAGCACACAAGCAGCCAGGGCAAAGAGGAAGTGAGCTGAAGATACGACACAGGGCCAGGTCCTGCTACCCCCAGGGCAGGGTAGAGTCTGGACTGAAATCCAAGCATAATGAGATGCTATTTTATACTGGAAGGTGATGTGAGCTGACTGACTCTTCAAATTCTGGTGCTACTGGTCAGAGTGGAGGGGCTAAGGAGAGGTGAGAAGGTTCCTCCAAGCCTGATAAGAACCACGTGGCTGGAGAGCTATAGCTGAAACTACCCTGAAAGGGACTGGAGAGAACATGCTGACAGGCTGAATCTAGCAGAGCAGAGAAAGAATAAGGCTCTTGACTGGGGTCATGGTGCAGCCAGCTGGGCAGATGGGGACTCGAGAGGAATAGGGTCAGAGATGGTCCCACTGTGGCAACATCAGTGTGATATGGCCCTGAGGCATCCTAGTGGAGAGTTAGTTGTTCAGAAGGAAGAAGCTGGTGGTCAGGGTAGGAATCAGGGCTAAAACGTGGCAGTCAGTAGCACAGAGATGATAGAGTAGCTATTTTTTACAGTTTGTTTATTTTTCCACTGGGTTAATACACATACACAGTGGGAGACTTAAAATATATGAAAGGATAAAAGTCTCTCTCCCTCATCTGCGCCAGGCCCTCAGTTCCCCTGCCCAGGGTGGCACTATCACCAGAGGCAGTCCACATATTTGCACTGTTTTGACTTAATACACCTCAGAAATGGATCCTTACCGGTATATGTATTGCTGCCCCTCTCCCTGGTTATCATAGTTGATTGAACCCACTCTTGCTGGGGTGCACTTGGATTACTTCTAATTCCCCATTTTTTCACCCAATGGATGGTCCTATCACCACAACATTTTGCTTATGTGACTGCAAGGATGAATTCCTACAAAAGCAATTGCCGGGACAAAGGCTTTATATACATTTACACTTGGACAGTATTGCCCACGTGCTATCAACCTTGTAAGGGAGAAACCTTATAACCAATGGGATAGATAATCTCATCAAATGTCTCAGAACCATTTCTATATTCTTTTCTGAATAGTCCAGATTCTTCGCCCATTTTCTATTAGACTCTGTCTTGTTAATTTGTAGCAATCATTTTTGGATGAGTTGAATTTCTTTTTTCTACTTGAAAATTTTTCATTTTTTTAAAAAGATTTTATTTATTCATTTTCAGAGAGATGAGAAGGGAGGGGGAAAAAGAGGAAGAGAAACATCAATGTGTGGTTGCCTTTCACACATCCCTCACTGGGGACCTGGCCCTCAACCCAGGCACATGCCCTGAGGGGAATGAAACCTGTGACCCTTTGGTTTGCAGGCTGGCACTCAAACCATTGAGCCACACCAGTCAGGGCAAACTTTTTGATTTTATAATATGTATTCATAAGGGCAGGGCCAGCCTCCTTTCATTACCTTTGTTTTCCACAATTTATGAGTCACTTCTTGTTTTAAACTTGAACTTTAGAATCAGTTTGTGCAATTCCCCCTAATAAACCCTCTCAGTATTTTTATTGGAAACATGCTAAATATCTAGGTTGACATAGACAGAGCCAGCATCTCTGTAGTGGACATAGCAGGCCTGTTGCTATCAAGCCAGCCTCTGACTGTTTTCCGAGGTCTTGCATGACACCTCCCCACAGACCTGGCATACATGTGTCATGTTTATTCCTAGACATTTTACTCCACATACAGCCACCCAGGGCACTTTCCCATACACCAAGGTACTCTCAAGGAAATGATGGGAAGCCCCAGAGGGTCAAAGGCTGAAACCCAAGGGGTGACAGGTGTGAGCTGGGAGGTATATGGCCAGGCAAGGGCATGGAGGGTGGGGGTGTGTGACTCCACACATCACACAGCTGTGTGGACCATATGTATACAAATCACCTGGCCTCAGCACCCACAGGGACTGTATGTCCTGAGCAGTGACCAGGGCTTATGTGTGTGAGCTTCCAGCCAGAATTGCAAGAACACAATGAGGAAGGGGGGTGGGGAGAGATGTGGCAATAAAAGACTTAAGATATAAAGTGTCAAAATATCTTTTTTTTTAGTATTTTTTAATTATTTATTTTAATTGTTTTTCAGTACAGTTTTCTGTCTTTTACTCCCATCCCAGACCACCCCCCAGTTCTCCCCACCTCCCTCCCCTTTCCACCCCCTTTTTTTAGTATTTTATTTATTTATTTTTAGAGAGAGGGGAAGGGAAGGAGAAAGAGTGGGAGAGAAACATCAATGTGTGGACGCCTCTCATGTGTCCCCTACTGGGGACCTGGCCTGCAACCCAGGCATGTGCCCTGACTGGGAATCGAACCGGCGACCCTTTGCTTCATAGGCCCATGCTCAATCCACTGAGCTACACCAGCCAGGGCTCAAAATATCTTTTAAAAAATGTATGTGTGTGTAGAGAGAAGGCAAATATGGCAAAATGTTAACAATTGGTATTTGGGTGTTTACAATACTATTCTTTCACCTTTCCCGCAAATTTGCTATTTTTCAAAATGAAATGTTGTGAAGCCAGAGTAAAGTTGAAAGAAAATCTGTTTTATACCAAGATATTATACTTATAGCAGAAAATTCATTTTATAAAGTATAATATTACAAGTAAAGCCAAGTATATCATCTTTAAAAGAAAAGAGAACATGGCCTAGAGATGAACAGCTAAAAGAAAAACAAACCCTAAGACCCCTTCTTCTCCCTTGCTGCTGACCAAATCACCAAACGAGCAGTGGGAGCAGCTAAGGGTGCAGGGGGCACCTGGCAGCTTCTGGCTGGTTCCTCCAGCCCAGGCATGTCAGTACCAACCCATCTGCCCCGTGGAGCCAGGATAACCTATTATTTTACTTATGAGAACAGGTGTCTGGAGCTCACCTGAAGTAATCACAGGATGCAGCCAGCAGGATTCGATGGGCTTCAATGTGTCTCCCCTCCACCACCAGGACAACATCGAAGAGGATGCCGCTGTCCCGAAGAGCCAGCAGCCCCCGGAGCAGGGCCTGGGAATGCTGTGTACTTCGGTAGGTGTTGTTGACACAGTGTGGGGGAGAGGGCTGCGCAGGCAACTTGCACAGCTGGGTGAACTCCTGCTCCTCTGCCATTCTGACCACCGTACCAGACCTCACCACCCTGGCCGTCAGCTGGCAAGACAGAGGGGATAAGGAATGAGCCAGGGAGGAAACACCACACCGTGGACAACTGACCAGCTCTGCTCCCAGTGGCACCTGCTGCTCACTGAGCTCCTTTTCCTCCATCCAGCTTACCTGTGCTTTCTGTGTTCTTAATTCCCTCTCTCCTCCCACCACCTGTCCAGACTTGGGACCTTCTTTCTGATGACCTGTGTCCCTTCGTTGCCAAGAGTCTTCATCCCACTTATCTCCTTCAGCACTGCTGTGAAATGGAAGGGTTCTGGAGACAGACCAGCCTAAACTGAAGCTCCCGCCACCCCATGGACTCACCAAATGATCAATCTGAGCCTCAAGTTCCTCAAATGAAAAAAGGGAAATTGTAAAAGATGAACATAATGTGTCTGCACACACCAGGTTCTCAAGAGCTCTTCCTCTCTCCCATTGAAAAAGAACAAAACTGAGTTTCTCCATGCAAAAATGAATGCACAACAATTACAACAGGCATTTGGTTCTCTAGTGAGGCACTCTCCCCATATTTGTCCTAGGACCATTAAAGTGGCTAGTATCACCTTGAAGGAGGTGGGATCTTTGCCAAAAATAGCTAATGTGACTGTTCTGTTTTCTCTTGTAATCCCAGGAACATAAAGGTAGTTACTGTAACATCAATCTCTCCCCCAGTCTTCTTAACTATGGCTTCAAATAAGTGACTTCTCTTTGAGCATGTTTGCTCTTCTACAAAATGGGGATAATCATAACATCTACCTTATTGAGATGTTATGTGTAGATGAACTACATCCTGAATACAACACACAGGTACAAGGCCTTAGCAAAGTGCCTGGCATGTAGTAAGTGCTCAGTAAAGGTAGTGGTTATTTTTAAAAATTACAACAGGCTTGAATGGTGGTCAGGAGTCCCAGGGAAGGGTCCAGGACCTGCCTTCTTTACCAAGATTCTGAGATTCAAGATCATCTGCATCATGTTTTAAATTCAAGGTTACCATCTAATATTTGAATCAGCATATTTTTAAAAAAATGATTTGACTAGGAGGCTCAGAAACTAATCAGTAAAACAAACCTACTTCAAACGCTTTGGCCACATACTCCGAACCAACCAGAAGTGACCACGGAGAGCTGGCTGCCCCAGACCAGGGAGCCGCCAGTCTTGCACCACATGGTGTAGCCAAGCTTTGCACTCTCCAGACCACAGCACAGCCAGCCAGCCAGCCAGCCAGCCAGCCAGCGGCAGAGAGGGGCCACCTGTCACAGGGCCTTGAACATCTGCCTTCCTCATCTCCAGCTACTCCACTATCCCCTCTGCTAAATGTTCCTTCTCCAATTCCCTACTCTATCTCTACAAGAGAAAATGATACAAAATTTGCCAAAAAGAAGAGGCCTTTGCTTACTTCTGGGGCTCAGGAGCACACTCCCCCATTGCTTCCTCTTCTTCTCCCAGAACCAGCTTCCCATACATACAACATGCTCAATTCTCCGTGCTGGCCTCTCAATTGGCCTCTGACCACCCACTCCACCTTCCATTCCACCCTTGCTGACCAACCTCTCTTGCCTGGAAATTCTGCCCTATAGCAACTCCTTCCCTCTTTTCTGACCTCTTCCCTTCAGCCAACACACCCTGCCCAAGCCCACCCCTCTCTCCCAAAAGCCTGCCCTGCATTCCCAATCACACCTCCAACTCAGTTCCTAATCCAGCCAGCAGCCCTCCCAATTGGTCTGGTTTTGTTACTGGTACAGCCACCATTTCCATATCAGAAACCTCATGGTCTCAATGATCTCTTTTCCTGTCTTCGACAGCCACCACAGCAATGACACCCAACTGGTTTCCTACAAACTGCCATATCTTTCCCAGCTCCTCAAAATGTCCCATAAGCATGCCACCTGATTTCTCAAATGCTGGCTCCCTACCGCCTCCTACTTGGGGCTCCCCACGATATGGCTCAAAACACTCCTTCCCCTGTACCCTGTCACTAGCAGTGATTCCACAGAACATCAGACAACAGTGAAAATGAGCAAATTAGAGCACAAACTAGTCAACATGGAGAAATCTCAAAGCCACACACAAAAAAGAACAGTACGTTGCAGAATATGTGTAGTACAATTTCCTTTACCAAAAATTTGAAAACAGCCCTGGCTGGTGTGGCTCAGTGGACTGAACCCAAGGGTCACGGGTTCAATTCCCAGTCAGGGCACAAGCCTGGGTTGTGGGCAAGGTCCCCAGCAGGGGGCACATGAAGGGCAATCACACATTGATGTTTCTCTCCCTCTCTCCCTCCCTCCCATCCCCTCTGTCTAAAACAAAATAAAATCTTTTTTAAAAAAAGTTTGAAAACACATACAACACTATGGTCCAATACTTCTTATAGATAGGTGTTACGGTATAAAACAGTATAGACACTTTATGAGAATTCAGGGTGATGATTATCCCCAGAAAGGAAAAAGGGAACGTTTTTCTTAAAAAAAAATTAGGATATGATAGGGAGAGGCGGTATGTTATTATCTGCACTTTGTCTGTCACTGTGGAATATTTTTTTAAAGATTCTATTTATTTATTTTTAGAGAGAGGGGAAGGGAAGGAGAAAGAGGGAGAGAAACATCAATGTGCGGTTGCCTCTCACACACCCGGTACTGAGGAGCTGGCCTACAACCCAGGCATGCACCCTGGCTGGGAACCAAACTGGCGACCCTTTGGTTCACAGGCCTGCACTCAATCCACTGAGCCACATCAGCCAGGGCCGTCACTGTGAAATATTTAACCACTGAATTCTCATACCTGTTTTTGAATATGTAATATTCACGTGATTCAAATTAAAAAAACACAAAATGGTATAGTATATTTTGAAATTTAAATTTTCTTCCCACCTAAGGCCCTACCAGATCTTCTCCCAGAGGAAACTGTAATTCTTTCCCCAATGCCGCTCCAGATGGTACCTGTGGAGTCACAGAATCTGTCATTCTACACACCCTCCTTTAATTAGCTTTTGTATATAACTTCATATACCTCCCACAGTCCATTGTATGGATAACCATGTTTTACTGAACATCTGGGTTTCCTCTGATTGTGTACTACTGCAGACAATTTGCACTGAAAATCACTGAGATATGCCACATATGCAGCAGTTACCTGAGGAGAATTTCCTAGATACAGAACTGCTAAATCATTTTAATTTTAGTATATGTCATTTTAATGGATATTGCCAAAATGCCCTGCACAGAGAAGGTACCAATTTATTTCCCACCAGCAAAAGTTTGAGAATCTGATTCCAACCACTGTTTACCTCACCAGTGGCGTTTCTTTTCTTTCCTTTTTAATCCTCACGCAGACATTTTTTTCATTGCTTTTAGAGAGGAACATTGATGAGAGAGAGAGAAGCATGGATAGGCTGCCTGTCATACAGGGATCACACTCACCTAGACTGGGGATGAACCCACAGCCTAGGTTAAGTGCCCTGACCAGGAACTGAACCTGCAACCTTGGGACTACACTCCAACCAACTAAGCCACACCAGCCAGGGCCAACAGTGTTCCTTTTTAATCTTTGTCGTCTTCAAAGTTGAAAAACAGCATCCCACAGTGTAACTATATTTTGGCAATTTTCACAAAATCATAAAAAACTTCAGTTGAGCCCTGGCTGGTGTAGCTCAGTGGATTGAGCCAGGGCTGCAAACCGAAGGGTCTCCAGTTCGATTCCCAGTCAGGGCACATGCCTGGGTTGTGGGCCAGGTCCCCAGTGGGGGCCATGTGAGACGCAACCACGCATTGATGTTTCTCTCTCTCTTTCTCCCTCCCTTCTCCTCTCTCTAAAAATAAATAAATAAAATCTTAAAAAAAAAAACCTTAAGTCGAATGCAGTACATCCTTTGTGATTCCTTCCCCTTGCCTGTTTTTCTGAAATAAAGTTCTTAAGATGTCACTCGGTGGCACCCTCCCTTCTGTTACTCATTTTACAGGAGTTACTCTATCAGGAAGCCTTTCTTCCCTAAATTACCGTAAATTCCTCCTGCCCCACAACATTCTAGTCATCAGGAACAAGGCCCTCCACTCTGTGCTGTTCGGAGCTGCAAAGGGGAGCAGAAAGCTTTATGTCCCAAGTAGGTACAAACTGAAGGACATAAAACAAATTTTTATGAACTCATAAACCAGAGTCAAAGCATTTTTGAAAGCTTTTCAACGCAAATCATCTACTATTGAATAGGCACCTAGTCCTCTGTAGGGCCCCCAAACAGCTCCTGCCCTCAAAGAACCTCATCCCTTCACAGCATGAAGCCAGGTCTGCAACAAAGGGAAAGGGGCAGCTCAGGAAGAGGAGAGGGGAGAGGGGGTCCTAATTTCCAGACGAGGAAGCCTTCCTCCGGGTGCCGACTCCGCGGCGCTCTGGAATGTGTCTCATCCCAGAAAGCAGAGTTGGAGCATCCCGACGCGCCAAATCTGCGGCCCTGGCCCGGCGCGAGGGAGGCCCCGGGGACGAGCCCAAGAAGGTGGTGGCGGCCCCGAGGCTCCAGCCCGTCCAGGATTGGAAATAGTCGGAACTGGCCGCCGCTGTTTGAGGACCGGAGATCGCCCTGACAGCGCGATCTCCGGCTTCTTTCTAAAAACAGCGCGAGCTGGGGAGGCTGGGCTCCCTCGGCTACAGCCCCCCAGGAATCTCTACGCTCCGCCCGGGAGCGCGACTGAGGAAACTGAGGCTCGCAGGCCGAGGTCCAAGGTCACACCAGGTGGCGGTAGTCCAGACGGGCCCCGCCTGCCTGTTGCTGGACGCGCCCGCGCAGCGCCGAGGGTCGCCGCCGTGAAGGCCGCGCCCGGACTCACTGCGGGCAACAGGACCGACAAGGGGCCAGGAGGCCCGAGAGCCCTACTGCCGCGAGGAGGACCCGGACCTCAGCGAGCGCTCGCCACAGACCCCGCCGCACCCGGGGGTCCAGTCCGCCGCGCCCCGGCCACGTCAGGCCCAGGGCTTTCCTCAGGCCGCCGCCCCCACGCCTCCCGTCCGCGCCAGCCCCCGCATCGCCAGGACCCCCGCGCTCCTCGCCGGGGCCCTGCGCCCTCACCCGGAGCCAGCCCCCTCGGCCCGCGCTTTCCCTCTCGCTTCCCGCTCCGCCCGCGCCTCGCAGCTCACCTGGAACCGCTGCAAGCCGAGGCCGCACTCGCGGGAGGCGGGGGCCGAGCGCGCGGCCGCGGGGCGGGGCTTCGACTGCCTCACGTGGTCGCGCCGCGCAGGCGCGGGGCTGATGAGGATCTAGGCTGGGGGCTCCGGGCGGCGGGTCCTGGGTGTGGCCCGGGACCGAGGGGAGGGGCGCGACCCGCAGCCGCCCTTTTGCAAGGGCGGCTCAGGGCTCAGCTCAGCAGAGGAGGGTCCGGCCACTGGGTGACCGTGCATCTCTTCCCCTGGCACAGCGCGAAGCACACAGCGGGGCTGAACGAATGAAGGAGAGGGAATGCCTTTACGTGAGGGTCGCACCCTGTAAACCCATTTCCTCCCTCACTCCTTCGTTCCTTGTCTCCCTCCTTTTCTCTCTCCTTTCCTACTTATTACCTCCTTATTCATTCCCTCCCTCATTTATTCTCTTCATCCCTTCCTCATTCCCTTCTCTCGTTCATTCATTCTCTCTCTCTCTTATTCCTTCCTTTATTCCCTTCCTACTCCCCTCCCTCACTCATTCGCTCCCTCCTTCCCTGAGTCCGGTAAATTGACTGTGACTGCTGATCTCCTCCTGCCCCCTGCTGGATATTGAGAGGCGATAAACAAAGACGGTGTGAACAGGTGTTTTCCTGTTTACTGGGATTCTGGTGTAAACCCAATTCGCCGCCGAAGTCTTGCTCCCAGCAGGCTCCAGGCATTCATTTTTCTCCGCCTCCTCTCCAAGAGGATCCCTTCCTCCAAGGCTTATCTGTAATGGGCGTGTCCAGAGGTTAGAGCCTGGAGACACCTGTGATATAGATAGGGCCAGAGTATCCTATTCTGCCGTGTAGCCCGTTGTTAAAAAAGAAAAGTCGAAGGGAATGTAAAAGAGGAAGACAAAAAGTGAAAGAGAAGCACTGTTTTGGCCGAGTCCCGAGAGCTGCCTGAGGGTCCTGACAAGGGACAGGACGGAGGGTCAGCCTCTGAGAACAGAGGTTCCCAGTGGGAGTGGGCTTCAGCGAAGGCTCTCTGGAAGAGGTGACACACTCCCCCACACACTCCAGCTGTGTAACAGATGAGGACTTTTTTTTTCTGAGGAGGGACAATCTTCCTCCATTAGAAACACCAGCCAGTAGCCTTTTGTGCTGTCTGAAGGGATGTGAGTGGTGGGGAGCAGGGAAAAGACTGCCTCACACACTCCAGACTTGATTTCTGCTTCACTTCATTGACTGCAGAAGATTTAAGGTTTTATTTTATTTAATGAAACATTCATTTGTAAGCGAATCTTCAGTGAAGACGTCCTGAGTGTTTGTGGGGAAAGGAAGGCTAGCAAACTGACAAGATGAGGACTTTTGGGGAGTGGGAAAAGCATTTCGGGAATGGGACTGTCAGCAAGGCGGTGGAGGTGAGATCCAAGGAAGTGAGAGGTCAAGAGGCTGCCAGGAGTTTCTGAGTCTGAAGGGAAAGTTGAGGACCAGACCCTGCCTTCTGGAGGTGCATGTGTTGCTGAGGGCAGCCTTCAGCCAGGGCAGGCAGGTGCCAGTGCGGGTTGCAGAGCCAAGAGAGCAGGAGGAAGTGGAGCAAGGGGACAGCAGGGAACTTGTTGCCTGTGGTTGGCAGGGAGTGAGGACAGAGGGCAATGCTGATTGGAGATCTGGAAAGGAGGCAGGTTCCCCAGTACACATGAGTGATGGGTGAGGAGCAGTGAGCCCAAGTGATGGAGGGAGACAGTAGGACTACCCCAGTCACAAGGAGGCTGGAGCAGGAAGAGGTTTAGGGGAAGACAAGGCCCACCTTTGCCCTAGGGAGGGTAAGGAGCCTGCAGGTGTCCAACTTAGGGCCTTTCTGGGGGAGTCAGGTCAGAGGTGAGGTCATGGTGATATCATGTACTTTAGCTGGAGGTGATACACAAAGTCAGAACAAGTATAGGGGAAAGTGGAGTGAGTTGAGGGCAGAACAAGAGGCACACTGATTTTCCAGGGGGCATTCGGAGAGCAGGAAACCACAGAGGGAACAGGAAACGCAATCTCAAAGGCCCAGTGGGGCCAGGTGTGAGGGTAGCCCCAGAGGATAGATGAGGCGAAGTCCTTAGATGTGTAACAGGGAGGCTTTGGATGTGTTCACAGGAGCCCTTTCTTTGAAGTGGCAGAAGCCAGCCTACCGTGAGTTGTGTAAAAGGAGGTAAGGACAGGAAGTCTGCAGGGATAGGCCGGGCCTCTGAGTTGAGGAAAAGGACTGCAGTGGGCAGGGAGAGACTGAAAGAGAGCACCTTCAGGGTAGGAGGGAGGAGCTAGTGGGTGGAGAGAGCAAGGATGAGTGAGGGGGAGGAGGCCAAAAGAAGGTGGGGTACTGTCCTGGCCAGGACTGAGGGGAGGAGACATTCTCCAGTCTTCTCCGAATTAGAGGGACTATCTTGAAATACACCCTAGTTCCCCTACTGGAATGTGCTAGAGGAGGGGAGTAGCAGCAAGATAGCCTGAGGCCTCAGAAGCTGCAGTTTGCAAGATAATCTGGCATTCTCCCAAGGATGTGTTCCCATTCCCAAAGGGTACACACTTCGTCTGCTGCTTCATGGCTATCTTCCCAACCCCTAGAACGGGCCTGGCACTCAGTAAGTTACCAAGTAAAAAGAGGTCAAGGGAATTGGAACAGAGAGAAATAAAAAGCAGAGAGATTGGCTAAAGGACTGGTATAGATGGTAAAGGCTGTTTACTGAAACTCCAAAGGAGGAAGTCTCAGCAGATGAAAACAAAGGAAGTGGAGTTCAATGTCAGTAACAATCAGGAAATGCATATGATATACCACATTTTCACATATTGTTAGAAAAAATTATTTTGACACGTTAAAACAGTAAGGAAGACTATTTAGAAAGACTATCGTGATAGGGTTATGTCAGTAGGGGAGAGAGATAGGGTTTGATTCTGAATGTAGCAGAGACAGTTGGGGTTTATAACCAAGGATCAGACTGAAGGGGTCAGTGAATGTAAAATTACTAAGATAAGACATCAAGGGTAGGGAGATTGTCCCTAAACTAACTTAGCAGAATTCTTGGCTAAGACTGACCTAGGAAGGCAGAGACAGGACAGGGGCCAAGATTGAGGCCTCATCAAGAGGAGGGCTCAATTCAATTGGTTAGAGCATTGTCTGAATACACCAAGGTGGCAGGTTCTATCCCCAGTCAGGACACATACAAGAATCAACCAATGAATGCATAAATAAGTGGAACAACAAATCGATGTTCTCTCTCAAATCAATAAATAAAAGAGGAGAGTTCAGAGGAGACTGACTGAAGTTTGGTTAAGGAGTCTTTGTCAACATGAGC
Organism: Carollia perspicillata; assembly: GCA_004027735.1. Classification (NCBI taxonomy): domain Eukaryota; kingdom Metazoa; phylum Chordata; class Mammalia; order Chiroptera; family Phyllostomidae; genus Carollia; species Carollia perspicillata. The sequence goes on along the minus strand of PVKM010004057.1, from coordinate 21,556 downwards.
ATGGCAAAATACAAAATAGGATGAGATCAAATGTTGGTTGGTGAGGGTGAGAATGTGTATACATTACTGATGGGAATATGAATTAGAACAGCCAGCCCTGGCTGGTGTGGCTCAGTGGATTGAGCACGGGGCCTGCAAAGCAAGGGGTCGCTGGCTCGATTCCCAGTCAGGGCACGTGCCTGGGTTGTGGGCCAGGTCCCCAGTGGGGGCTTGTAAAAGGCAACCACGCATTGATGTGTCTCTCCCTCTCTTTCTTACTCCCTTCTCCTCTCTCTAAAAATAAATAAATTCCTTTTTAAATAAATTAGAACTAGTTCAGAGCATACTTGGAGCTCCAACTTGGAGCATATAGTGATTTAAAAATATGTCTGTGCCCTGACTGGCATGGCTCAGCTGGTTGAGTGTCGTCCAGCAAAGCAAAAAGGTCGCTGGTTCAATTCCTGGTCAGGACACATGGCTTGATCCCCAGTTGGGGAGCGAGAGGCAAGTGATTCAATCAATGTTTCTCTCCCTTTCTTTCCCTTTCCCTCCCCCTCTTCTAAAAAGAAATAAATAAATTCTTTAAAAGAAAATACATCTGCACATTCTTTGACTCACTGCCCTTCAAAAAGTCAAACCCTATCTTCCTCCCCTTCAATGCGGGCTGGACTTAGTGACTGGCTTCTAGGGAGTAGAGGCCGAAGTGAAAGCATGTGATCTTCAAGGCCAGGTCATTAAAGTCCTTGGAGCTTCTGTGTTGCTCAGTGTGCGGGAAGCGATCCACCAGGTCAGGAAGACACTGAAGCAGCCCTGAGGAGAGGACTCCAAGGAACAGAGGCCTCTGTCAAAACGGGCACCAACTTTTCAGCCAGGAGTGAGATGTCTTGGAAGCAGATCCTCCAGCCTCAGTCAGGCCTTCAGAGGGCCCTCAGGAGAGTCTGAGCCAGAACCTGGCTAAACCTCTCCTAAATTCTTGACCCACAGAAACTATGAAAGATGATATATGTCTATTGTTGTTTTCAACTGCTTGGCCATGGTATTTTGTTTTCTGTGTTTTCAGTTACCTATGGTCGAATGTAGTCTAAACATAATAGATGGAAAACTCTAGAAATAATTCATAGGTTTTAAATTGTGCACCATTTTGAGTAGCAGGATGAAATCTTGCACCTTCTGATAGCATCCCACTGAGGAGGTGAAGCATTCCTTTGTCTGGCATCCTCACACTGTGCATGCTACCTGCCCATTAGTCTCCCAGTAAGCCATCCTGGACAACACATCAACTGGTGGTACCGCAGTGCCTGTGTTCAAGTATCCCTTATTCGATGATCCCCAAAGCCATTCATGGAACTTCTATTACAATATATTGTCATAATTGTTCTATTTTATTACTATTGTGTTAAGCTCTTACTTGCCTTATTTATAAATTAAACTTTATTATGGGTATGTATGTACATATAGGAAAAAAACATAGTAACCAACTACACTTTAATTAAAACAAAGAACCCATAGTGTTACCAGACCAAAGTCTATGCACCTGATGCTTCAAAAGGCCGAAACTCGAAACATCAGAATTTGAAGTAAGGAAATATTTACTGATTGAGAAGGCAAACTGAGGAGATGGAAAACCTAGTGGTTACTCAAATCCACCTTAAGATAGTACAGAGTTCAGGCTTCTATTATGTCAAGAGAAGGGAAAACAAAAGGGGCAAGAGGTGATTTAGGACCTTGCAGACATCTGGGTGCCCGCAGAGGTCTAAGGAAGAGGAAGACTGTGTTTAGTCTGTTGACTTCAGTTGGTGTGAGTCTGGTGAAGAGGTTCCTGCAAATCTTATTTTTTTTTAATAAAAGGATTGCTCTATACCCCTGGCTGGTGTAGCTCAGTGGATTGAGCTCGGGCTGCGAACCAAAGGGTCACCGGTTCGATTTCCAGTCAGGGCACATGCCTGGGTTGTGGGCCAGGTCCCAAGTGGGGGCCACATGAGAGGCAACCACATGTAGATGTTTTTCTTCCTCTCTTTCTCCCTCCCTTCCCCTCTCTCTACAAATAAGTAAATAATAACCTTTTTTTAAAAAAGATTGCTTTTTAATAAAAGGATTGTTTGATAAACAATCATTATTTTTGTACATTCCTTCCTTATCTCCTCTGGAGAGGCACCTTCTGATAAGGGGCTGTTTTTGTAAGCCTCAAGCCTCAAGCAGAATTCCTCTGATGATTAGCATGTCTGTATGTAAGACAAAGCAGAAACTATTAGCCTGAAGGCTGTGGGAATACAGCAGGCTTGAACATGATAGAGTTAGAGAGGCCAAGCATTTTACCGGGTTACAATAGTATATACAGGGTTCAGAACTGTCCTTGGTTTAGTTTCATGTAGCCACTGATACGGGGGACTACTGTAATTTCTTATGCAACAGCATTAGATAATTTAATACCTACAACAATTGGCAGTAGCTAGTACCACTTAAATAAAATGCCAAGTGGCTCTCTGCAAACCAACAACTCCACTCTGGGTATCTGTTCTGAAGAAATACCTCCAAATGGAATCAAGACAGCACAGCAGCCCTAGTTGGTAGCTCAGTTGGTTAGAGCAGCATCTCAATATGCCACGGTTGTGGGTTTGATTCCTCCTCAGGTACATGCAAGGATCAGCTGATGAATGCATGAATGAGTGGAACAACAAATCAGTGCTTCTCTCTCTCTCTCTCTCTCTCTCGTCCTCTCTCTTTAAAATCGATTTCAAAAAAGTGAAGACAAAAAAAGAAAGAAAAGCCCTAACTCGTGGGCTCAGTGGATTGAGTGCCGGCCTGCGAACAGAAAGGTCTCCAGTTTGGTTCCCACTCGGGAGTGAGTGGGAATGAGTGCCTGGCCCTGCGTTTTGGGCCAGGTCCCCAGTTGGGGGAGTGTGAGAGGCAACCGATTGATGTATCTCTCACACATCAATGTTTCTCTCCCTCTCTTTCTCCTTCCCTTCCTTTCTCTAAAATCAATCAATCAATCAATAAAGTCTTTAAAAAAAAGACAGTACAGCAGAGGATATTTATCGCAGCATATTTTCAATTGTGAAAAAGTGAATGTCCATGAACTATGGTGCATTGGTATGGTGAGATGACCTGTGTTGGATGATCTAGGAGCTGTGATATAGCAATAGCTCTTATTAAGTGACAAGGACAAAGTGTTAAAAGATACATAGTATAATGTTTATGCAAGAAACAACCAAAGCTTTGAGGACTGAAGCCATCCACAACCTTAGCTCACTGTTTCCATCAAGATGATTTCTCATGACGCCACGATGTTCCAACAGGATTGAATTTGGGAGGATAAAGTTGCAAATAACTGTACTGTTTCTTTCAGGAACTTCCTGAGAATCTATTTATCTGAACGATAGGCTACTCAACTAGTGACCATCAGAGGGTATAGTCCCATCTCGGAGCAACAGAGAGCTCTACTGAGTACCTTCAAGGCCTGTTCACTCTTCAGGGCTGCTTCCAACCCCTCAGCTAGAGGTGTCCAGCGCTCCTGAAGTATTCTGTCAGGAGCCGTGCCCAGTTATAATCAGGCTCCAATACTGAAGGGCCCACCGCCAAAGCCTTAGAAATGCAAGGTGGAGCAAAAGTAGGTTTACAGTTGTTCGCATCAAAAATAATATAATAATTAATTAATAATAATGTAAGAATGAACTCTGTGTTTCATGCACTCAAAACTATAAACCTACTTTTGCCCCACCCTGTATAAACATCCCGCCTCCCACACAATTCCACTTTCACCCACACAAAATCAATAATCATTTCTCTCTTTTAAAGATTTTATTTATTTATTTTTAGAGAGAGGGGAAGGGAAGGACAAAGAGAGGGAGATAAATACCGATGTGAGAAAGAAACATGGACTGGTTTGTTGCCTCTTGCATGTCCCCAGTGAGTGACCTAGCCTGCAACCCAGGCACGTTCCCTTACTGGGAATCTAACTGGAGATCTTTAGATTTCTGGGATGGTGTCCAACCCACAGAGCCACACTAGTTAGGGCAACAATAATTTCTTAATATCATCAAATAGTCAAGTGATCACATTTCCCAATTATCCTCTATATGTCTTTCCTTGTTGCTTTTGAAGTTTATTTGAATCAAGATCTAAACAAGGACCTCACATTGCAGACAGCTGAGATGCCTCTAAAGTCTCTTTTAATCTTTGGGTTCTCCCCTGTCTTATATTCTTCTTGTGGTTGAAGAAACTGGGCCCTTTGTCTCTCTGTAGCCTCGCCCATGCTAAATTTCACAGTTTATAATGTGACAATCACTGGTGGGTATGCAAAATGCTCTCTCTGAATGACGAGATTTACAATATTCAGTTCTTTGTAAAGTTCCTACCATGTACTGCTTTTAGAAGCATTAACTGCTCCCCACCTTCATACACATAAGTTATTGAAGGCTCCAGGCCAAACACAGTAAAAGGGTTACATCCAGCAGGTGTCAGGATGGAAGGAGGGGCAGGTCAGCACTTTCCACCGACAGAGCACCAAAGCAAGGAGGGAGATCAGAGGGGAACCCCACATGAGGTTGAAGGGAGAGAGCCAGAGGCTCAAAGAGCATGAGCAAGGCTCTCTGGGGGGACACTTTATGGACCGGGATGCTTCCAACTCCCACCTCCTGCAGGGCCCAGGATGGTATCCACAAAATGTGTGGCCACAGTATCCTGCAGGAACCAGCAAGGTGGAGACAACCTCAAATGCTGTGGGATACAGGTCAGGCTTCAGCTTCCTCCACCAGTCCTTCTCAGGGTCTAAACCACTTTCTCAGGGTTTAAGACTGGAGATACCAGGAGGGCCTGCAGGTGTCAAGAGAGTACAGGTTCCTTTCAGGAGTCACCCTCCCATAACCACCCTCTCTTTTGGAGGCCAGGAGGTCTGTAACTGTTTCTACCCCCCTCTTCTTCCGACATACTAACCAAGAACCACTGCCCAGGGCATCATTACTTCTGGGCCCCAGATGAAGGGACAAATAGAAATAGAGCTCTGGAGTAAACACCAAAGGGGGAAGCACTTCTTTTTATCCAGATGACAGAGGCTTCAGGCCTCTGTGTGTCTGTTTCTCTATGGGCCTGCCTTCCTAGAACCAGAGCACAGAAAGGGTAGAGTCATACTGGTGACTTCCTTAACACTTGCAGTTAGTTTGGACATGATGTCCACCCTTTCTGCCTGGAAGCCCCAGGGAGTCTAATTTCCCAGAGAGTTCAACGGAGTTAAGTGGCTTTGCCAATGAGATTATACGAGGCCAATATATTTCATAAATTGATGGACAGAATCTGCAGAGCCAAGGATCAAAATAACAAAATGCATCTGAAGTCATATGCAATGTAGGAAACTCTGCAGTTATAGCTTTCTAATGATTCATGGAGAAATGTTTACATGTCAAATTAAAAATGTGCAAGAAAAAAACAATTTTAAAGGGATAGGGAAAAAGTGCGGGAGAGTGGTGATGGTCGTACAGCCTTATGAATATGTGAAGACACTAAAATTACACTGAATTATTCACTTTAAAAGGGTGAATTATATTTCAATTTTTATAAATGTGCTTGAGGGATACAGATAAGGTGATGAACCATTCAGGTTGGCCTGGGACTGAGGAGGCTGCATGGATGCAGGACTTTCAGAGGTAAAATTGGGAGAGTCCTGGGCAAACCAGGACAAGTTGATCACAAAGATACAGAGTTTTTAAAAACAAATTATCTTCAGGAGAATGAGAGCAAAAAAGTTTGAAGATGTGAACAGCTCTCCTATCAACAACCCAAGATCTGAAACCTTGTAGACAAGGGGCGCCCCTTTGTGGAAGTTGGTCACTTTCTCCTCTCCCAGCTCTCCCAGTCTGCATGCCCCACTCCAGTCTCCTGCCTGGGGTACAGGGGCAGCGTGTGTACACAGCCCATCCTGAGCCTGCCACTTACTTGACATCAGTAGGTGCCAGTTCACACTTTTTGAGGCCCATGTTGGTGACTGTCCCCTTAGCATTTGTGAACCATCTAGGCTCTGGACTTTTGTTGCCTGTCCTCTTTCCCCAGGGGCACAGACAAGGGCCCCATAGGTTTAATCTGGCAGAACTCTTATCCTCCTAAAAGGCTCCTCCATCCCCCTCCACCCAGCCTCCATCTGGCAAGCCTCCTCCCAGCAAGACTGAATGCATCCAGGCACCAGCCAGGATCTGGGCTGCGTTCTCCATGAACAGAACATGGCTGTTGGGCCAAACAGGTAAGCCCATGTCTAAAAGTTAATAAATGTGGATTTGGTTCCTTACATCCCCAACCTCTACAAAATACGGCCATTGGTGGGATATGAGATTTCAAGAGTCTAACGGAGGTAAGAAGCAGCGACGAATGTCTATCTGGTCACTCTTATGCGGTGCTGGAAGGCAGTAGCAGAAAGACAGGGCCCAAATCATGTGGGCATAGTACCTGGCACACAGTAGGTGCTGATAAATAGTTGATAGACCATCTCTCCACTGCATCAGCTGTAGATACTTGGCAGCTTCGTGCGGCACCCTCGACGGGTGCGGATCTCCCGCACCTGCTGAGACAGCACCAATAGCATTACGCAGTCCGCTGTCATCAGCTCGCAGTACTTGGTGTCCCCTCCTCGAGTGACAGTCGCGCTGGGAGAGGTGCGCAGGGCTCAAGGGACCCTGGGGATGCCGAGGACACCCCCGCGCGACCGAAACTCCATTTCCCACAGGCCCGCACTCGCAACTCCATTTCCCACAATTCTCGCTCCTCTTCCGGCGTGGCCAAGGTGCCGTGGACGGCTTCCGGGTTTGGGCCTGGCGCTCCGGTTGTGTCGGTGGTGGCGGCGGAGTGGGACACGGGAGGTGGGAGCTGGGGGACCGGCATGGACGTTTCGGGGCAGGAGGCAGACTGGCGGAGCGCCGCCTTCCGGCAGAAGTTGGTCAGTCAAATGTGAGTAGGGGCCGGAGCGGAGGGGGGGATCGTGGGACCTTTCCCCTCAGCCCCCTCTATCCTGGCTGGCGAGGCCCTGGCGGGACCCGCGGGAGACTTAGGGCGCCAGGACCCGCAGAGGCTCGAGGGCGCCCGGAGGGCGAAAGCGTCGGGGACCCGCGTGTGTCCCACGGCGCCGCCCTCCTCCTGCGGTCCTCTCCGTTCTCGGCCGACAGAAACTGCTTGTTAGCGTTCCTGGGGCCAAACTATGAAAACCATCCAGCCTTGGGTTATGAGTCATCGTCTTGAGCTTGCTTATTCGTCTTGTGTGTGCTTTGGGTGCAGACTTTCCCCTGTTTTGAATCACACTGCATAAGAAAAAGGAATAAGGCAGCTAGCTCATAGTGGCTTTAGCAGGTCAGGGTGCTTTGTGATTTGTCTTCCAGAAAAGCGTACCAGGGTAAGAGAAAAATTGGAGGGGGTGGATGTAAGGTGAGGTTGCGAGGCTAGCTAGCTACTTGGGCCGTGGGCGGTGGGGACTGAGGATCTACGGGTGTCGCCAGAGGGGTCCCCCACTCCACGCCGCCTCCGCCCCTCCCCCTTACCTCCCAGAGTGGACTTTCCCGAAGGGCGACAGGAAGAAGCGGTCAGGAAGCCAACATCGAATGGGAGGAGGGAGTGAAAAGCTAGGGTTAGTGTCTCATCCTCAGTCTCAGTTGTTGAACCCCTCAGTGCAGGGGCTGCAAGTGCACCCTAGGCTTCACACTAACGGAACCGCAGCTCCTCACCGCGCACTGCTTGTTTCATTTAGTCTTTTACTGAGCTTACTGACATGTCGTGCTGGCCACAGATTTGCCGAAGACAGCTCTGGCCTTCAGGGAATGTAGGACCATAAAGGAACAGTTACAATACAGTCTTTCTCCCAGAGGAAGAATCGACAGTTTGCTTGAGCAGTCAGTCCAGGAGCAGTCATGTGAAGCGGAGGAATAAACTTAAGTCCTAAAACGACAAGCAGGAGTGTGGTAGGCCATCATTCCAAGCTACAGAGTGGGGAAGGGTGAGCACTCACTGCATGGAAGATATTGCTGTAGGCTGAGAGTTCTGGGGCTTGAGGATTAGGAGGTTCAGCAGATGATCACGGAATGAAGGTGAGCAGGTGCTGACACGTTAGTGCTGTGCTAAGGAGCTGAGCCTGTGTTGGCATGTGGCCTGCTTTGAAGTAGTGAAATGCCGGAGTTAGAAAGATCCCTTGAGTCCCAGGAGGTGGATGAAGAACAGAGGAGAGAGACCAGTTAGGCCATTATGAGAGTTTTGAGCTCTTGGGGTTTGGAGACCTGTCGTTTTTCATCCCTATATTTCCACTGTTAGACCACTGCCTGTCACATGGCTCCACGAAGTGGTTGTGGAATGACCTAACCAGGCAAGAGATGATAAAGGCCTGCATTATACGGTGTTAGAAACTGAAAGAGGAAGGCGATTCCAGAGAAAGGGGAGAGCAAGCACTGACAGTCATCCTTGATGACTAACTGGATGAAGGGGGTGGGGTGCAGCCATGTAGAAGGAAGGAAGTGGGGCGGAATACTGGGGAACCTGTACCACAGTGGGAGGAGTGGGGGCTGTAGAAGCAGTGGTTGGGGCGCTGCTCTGGAATAGTCTGGGGACAAATCTGCAGGTACTGAAGAAGCAGTGAACAGTGTTTTGTGTTTGGTTTGGTTTGGCTTGGCTTGGCTTTGATGTACTGGAGCTGTTTGTAGAGGGATGGCCCACTTCAGGGCTCTGGCAAGAAACACCCCCAGGCAAAAGAGTCCCTTTTTGGGAAAGCCCAGAATTTAAGAACAGGAAGAATGAATTGTAATCAAAGAAAATGGGGAGGGTGGGAGAGTGTCAGAGGGCTGGGAGGGTGATTACAGAGTTTCTGGGTGTCAGGGACTGACTAGATACCTCATAATTAAGCTTCCTTTTGTTCCCAGGAAAACTAGGCTCTTCCCACCCCACCCCCCAACGCCCCCAACCCCCATTGCTACTTGTGTATTTGTTTTTATTGCTGCTGTAACAAGTTACCACAAATAGAGCGTCTGAAAACAACATACATTTATTATCTTGCAGTTTCTGAAGGTTAGATAGGGGTCTAGGTAGGCTCAGCTGAGTCTTCTGCCTAGGGTCTCACAGGGCTGAAATCAAGATGTTGGCAGGGGTGCATTTCTTCCTGGAAGGTCTAGGGTAGAATTTGCTTTCAGGCTCATTCGGGTTGTCGGCCCAGTTCGGTTCCATGCAGCTGTAGGATTGAGGTGTCCTCATCCCTCACTGTTTGTTAGCCAGGGGCCAGACTTTGTTCCTGGAGGCTGCCTGTATTCCTCTTAGTTTCTGTGTGGCCCCCTCCAGCAAGGGTGGGTTCTTCTGCCATGGCTCTGTGACTCCAGCTGGAGAAAATTCTCTACTAAAGGCTCAGATTAGATTGGGCCCACTGCGATAATCCAGGATGATGTCCCTGTTTTGGTATCTGAAACCTTAATTACATCAGGAAAAGTCCCTTCTGTCATGGAATGTAGCATATTCACAGGTGTCTTGAATGAGGACATGGAAATTTTGGGGGAGTTCTTATGCCTTCCACTGGCACGAGCAGTTTCAGAGGCTATCTTCCTAACATGACGTGGGCATGCCTAGCTCTCGGATTTGTGTTCTCTTGGGTTCCCTTTGAAAGTTGTGAGGACTTAAATGAGAGGACTCGGGTTAGGATACTTGACATATTGTTCTAGCTGTGTGTGTGTGTGTGTGTGTGTGTTTATGCTGTTTAAGTGTTGGCCATTTCGGAAAATGTTTGAACCCAAGTGATTTATAGTTGAGTGAGGTTAAAAAGAAAGCATAGTAAAGAACTGAGAAGGTTCGAGGAAGGGAAAAAGCATCTGATAGCTGGCTCACTGGCTCTGCCTCGCTCTTGAACAGCTACCCAGAGAATAATGCTTCAGAGCACAGGCCAGATAAACTAGCCTCCCAGCTCCCACTGAGAAAAGGCAGTTTGAGGTGGGGCTGGTTAGGAGAGTCCTCACAGGTACTCTCTCGTGCAGCCTCTTAGCCCTCCATAGCCTCTACCTCATCCGGGCCCATCCTGGACTACTGGCTGCCTCCCTCCCTCACTCTCCCCTGCCCTGCTGAAACCCTAGCAGTGACTTTCCATGGTTTTAGGACAACTCTAGATGACCCACTCTCCCAGCCCCTCACCATGGCCTGGCCTAGCCACATCTTCTTGTACCCCCAGCCCTGTTCCATCCCCTCTGGTGTTTCAGCTTCTTGAACATTCCAAGTTTTTTCTTTGTTCTCTCTTTAAACAATGTATTATCAAATATTTAAGATCATATTTGACAGTGGATAGACTTCCCCACATTATATTTATGACTAGTTCCTTTTCTTCGTTTAGATGTCTGCTTAAATAACAAATTCTCAGTACCCTTTCCTGCCCACCTTGCCTAAAGTGGGTCTCATACATTGTATCCCAGCACCTTTTAGTTTTGTGTAGGACTCCAGTCCTATGAAGCATGGCACCTGGTGTGTAAAACACTTGTTGAAGAGTGCAAGAATATTTTCCTGGGGCTGCGCACCCCCCTCTCATATGACAGTGACCTTCTTTGCCTGTGCCATTGCGCATTGTGAAGCTCTGGAACCCTGCTTTCTCCGCTTGTTAGCTGAGTGACCTTGGGCAACACACTTGAGCTTTCTGGATCATCTCCCCAATCTATGAAATGAGAGGAGTCCAATGTGTCACGGGGGAGGTAGGAGGGAAAATGAAGAGACCTGTGCTGGAGCCCTAGCAGAGGCCTTGGGACTCGGTGTCACATTCTTGATGCCTTTAACCTGGGCCCTGCAGGAGTAGCAGCCTTGGATGATAAAGGTGAAACCCCTGAGCCTGGTTAGGGAAACTGATGACCCTTAAAGGAGCCTGTGGGGAGGGTAGCTGTGAAACTGTCCCTGGGTTCATCTCTGCTCTTCGCTGAACTCCCACTCTCTGCAGGACCTCTGGAGAAGTCCCCCCTTATAGCTCCTGAACTGGTCGCTGGGGCATTGGGTCTTCCCTGTGGGGTTTTCGGGTTAGTGTTGAGCACGTGTCTGGTCTGTAGGCCCTGGAGAACAGGCGTGTGTGAGTAGTGACCAGCGTGTGCCTGATAGAGGGTAGGTAAGCCATTAGTGCATGAAAGGACTTCGTTAATCATTTCTTCCCAATTCTTTTTTTTTTAATATTTTATTTATTTATTTTTAGAGAGAGGGGACGGGAAGGAGAGAGAGAGGGAGAGAAACATCAGTGTGTGGTTGCCTCCATGTGTCCCCTACTGGGGACCCGGCCTGCAACCCAGGCATGTGCCCTGACCGGGAATCGAACCAGCGACCCTTTGCTTCACAGGCCCCCTGCTCAATCCACTGAGCTACACCAGCCAGGGCCCAATTTTTTAAAATTTTCTACTATCTGCCCTGGCTGGTGTAGCTCAGTGGATTGAGCGCAAGCCTGTGAAGCAGAGGGTCACCAGTTCGATCCCAGTCAGGGCACATGCCTGGGTTGCAGGCCAGGTCCCAGCAGGGGACACATAAGAGGCAACCACACACTGATGTTTCTGTCCTTCTCTCCTTCCCTTCCCCTCTAAAGAAAAATAAAATAAAATCTTAAAAAAAAATAAATAAAATAAAATTTTCTACCATCTTATCCTTGAACCTTTTATGCTTCCCACCCTTCAGCACAGCAGATTCTACATATAGGCCTGGAACAGATAAATGTCTGTTGGTCTGAACAGATTGTAGAGGGGAAGAGACTCCGAGGGGAGGGCATCCTGTCTCAGGGTGCTAGTCGAGTGCTAGGAGGGGCTCAGGGAGCATGGAGAGGAGTCGGAGCAGACAGGGCAGCCACCTCTTCTGGCAAATGCCCAAAAGAGATGTGAGCTCCAGGTTGAGGATTTAGGAGATGCAGAGATTCTAGCCTAGGCTGTGAGGATAAAGTCAAGTACTATATAACCAGAAACAAAAACAAAGGAAAAAACACACAAACAACAACAACAAAAAAAACCCAAACTAAACAAAAAAACCCAGAGGAAATGAATAAACTGCATAGCAACTTGCAAGTGCCCGGAGAGGCCTTCAGAGGGTAGGGAGTGCCCCGAGACCTGCACGTCCCGACCTTGCCTGTGAGCTGTGGTCCCTGCCAGGGGCAGAAGCCAGTGTCTTGGCCCCGCTCTTTCTGGGGCTAATCCCACTCAGGTCCCCCAGCAGCCCGGTTCCTTCCTGGTGGGATTCTGGCCCTTGTTTTCCCTCTGCGCCCTGCTGCTTTCCTCAGAGCCTGGTTGAGGCGTAAATGCCCGGTCTGGTTTCTGTGTATGACCCACTGCTGGGATGTCTGCTCCCTGGGGGCAGGGGCACTGTCTCATCACCTTCAAGCCCCAGTGCCCCTGATGGCGACCAGGAAGTGATTGTGGAGACACTGGCTTCAGCGTTCTGACTGTTGGCTCTCTACTGCCCCTAGACCAGGACTGAGTGACCTGAGGGGACGAAGTCCTCAGTCACGTAGCTGCTCTGGAGTCTGGGGCTTTCTCAACAGCAGCAACAACAGCATCGACATACAGTGGGCCTGCTGTGCCGAGCCCCGTGCAGGAGTTGACATGTTAGTTCACTGATTCTTCATGCTTGCCATGCCATAAATGCACTTCTTACTCCCATTTTTAAGATGAAGAAACAGGCATAGAAAAGAGGCCGCGGCTGCTTGTAAAAGTCATACTCTGCACGTTATGAATGAATGCTTGTTGAGCTGTGGCAGGACGGGAGAGGCAAACCACTGTTTAATCTTTGAAAGAGTGAGGTCATACCTTTTGAGGGGTAGAGGGGCGACGGCAGCTGGAAGTTAACCCAAGCCCATGGCATTGGAACAGCGGGCTAGAGGAGTCTGCTGCTGGTGGGCATCCTCTTGGCAATTTTAGCAACTCCCCATGGGTCCTTGGGCCCCAGACAGTGACTGGCCCTCCAGTGATTGCAGGGAGGGAGGGCTGGAGAAAGCAGTGCTGGCTTCTGTTCTTCGGCACGGTGCCATTGGCTCAGCACAGCAAGCCCCTGCAGAGCTGTGGCCTCCGCATAGGCTGCAGCCAGTCCCCAGACTCCGCCAGCTCCTTTTTGTAGGTGACCCCACCCACCTACCACAGCTGCCGCCCTTATATCTATTCTTGACCAGAGTCTTTCAACTGCTTATGTCATTCTTGACGAGCTGGCTGTGGCTAGTTCAGGACCCATGTTATGTAGTGGGAAGGACCATGGCCACGTGATCGTCTGTCACGAAGGACAAAGGGGTACCTGCTCCCTTTAAAGCATTCCTTAGAGTAATAATATTGGTTACGTACCCAGAAGGTACCTTATTTTTAAACGAAGGTACATTTTTAAAGGAATTCCAATAAAGTTTTAAAAATTCAAACTGGAAAGTTTAAATCATAAACCCAAGTGGTATAGTTTAAAGACCCCGTGCCCACGTCCCACCACTCAGCTTCAAATGAGCAACTCTTGCTTCATGGATTCTGCCCCTGCCCCCAATTATTTTGATGCTCAGAGTGTGTGAGTGGCCGCCGAGTGCCTGTGGGTCCAACTCTGAGCCTGGCCCCCTTCCCCCTGGGTCTGCGCCTGCCTGCCCATCCCACCATACTGTGTTGCCCAGGGACCCTCACAGGAGCCCAGCTCTTTCTCACCCTAGCTGCTGTGCATCCTGTTTGTTCCCCTGCCTCGAGACTCTTCTTCCCGTAGTTGAGCACCGCAGTCCCATCCCACTCACTTTCCAAGGATACTGGGCCTTCACCTGCCCCCTGCTTTTTCGTGGGAATGCCTCAGGCCGTGAGGGTTTGCGAATCAGAGTTGACCCCTGTCTCACCAGCAGCGCCGGGGCCCTGTCAGGCTCTGTGGCGATAGGGGGGTAAACCGAATGGCGTTCGCTTCAGAGCTGAAAGCTGTGGCACTTCACAACTGAAGACACAGGCATCCTCACAAGCTGCTGCTGGAGCACATAAATTAGGTCATCTTTCTGGAAGGCTGTTTGGCAATGTGTTTATCCCAGTAACCTTAAAATGTTCCTTTCCTTCGGCATTTCCTCCAAGGCTCTTAGCAGGAGTGTCCAAAGTCTGGTAGTGATGAGGCTGCTCATCTCCACATCATGTCCGGAGCAGGGCAGGGGAGACAGGCCAGCCCTGGGAGCTGGGTCAGACTAGTTGCAGCTGCAGATGGTAGGCTGGGTGCTGCTGTTAGAAAGGACGTGAGGGATCCTCCATAGCACGTTGCTATCGAGAAGAACACGTTAACAAGCAGGATGCCATGGTGCAGGCTGAGTTTTGTGAAATGGATGTCTTTAGCTGGTTATCTGATTTTAATTTTCCTTGTAATTTTAGTACATATATGTATGTGTGTACTTTTGTTAACAATAAACACGCATCCTTTTGTAATCAGAAATCTCGTGAAGATGAGATGCGGTGGCTGTGGTCACAGGCAGCTTCCATAGGTGCAAAGTCACCGTGTGCTCTGTCAGCAGGGTAGGTCCTCTCTCACCTGGGTCCTGAGTGCCAGCACAGCCTTCTTAAGACAATTCTATCATTTCCACCCCTGCTAAGAAGCAACCTCCTTTCAATCCAGCTGGCACTCCCTCTGTGCTAGTGTGAGAGCCCCAGAATGTTCCCTGCTCCGTGCCACACCCTCTGGTCACCATCACAGCTGGTTCTCCCTCTGTCATTCTTTCCCTTCCCTGTTGGAGGTTTGGCCATGGCCTCATCCCTTCCTCGTGGGATGATGGCTCAGCCCACTGCGGTTCCTACTTCCTCTTGAGTTTGTAGAGCCTTCATTGGCTGCATCCTGGCATGAAATGAAGAGATGAACTCTTTTTTGCTATTTCTACACTCGTTATTATTATTATTATTTCGCTTTGCCAACAACATTATAAATTCCTTGAGTGTAGGAGCTGGTCTTGCATCCCCACGTCTCATGTAGCTCCTAGCACAGTGCCTTGGCTTAGACAAGAGGTGCGCACAGTAATGGCAGATGGGGTTGTAGGAAGCAGTGCCGCCTTCTGTTCTTGCAGCCTGCCAGGGCTTTGTCCATTAGTGCTCCCTGAACGCTCGACTGCTTCTTCTGAGCCTTTTTCTTTTTTAATTGAGACATTTGTTTAAAGACAAAGGGGAATCCAGGCTGCTACTAGATGGTTCTGTTTAGCAGATAAGCAGGTGAGTACCCCATCTCAGAGAACAAAGAGGGATGGGCTAGGTGGAATCCTCTTGAAACCCACCGTGAGGGGGACATTTCCCTCCACTTTAATAACGAATCTTCTTTCTAACCTGGGTGGGGGCTTGTTAATAAAGGTCTTGATTGAATGAGTTACGGATCTCAGGGTGACTTTAGGGCACTGAGCCTTTGGGAAAGACATTTGACCTCTGTAAGTTCCAGTTCTCCTTACTTTGAGCTTTGTATTTCAAGAATGTTTTAAACATAACCGAGTTGCAAGGATAGTAGAGAAGGCTCAGGCACACCCTTCCCTCTGATTCACCGATTGTCTCACAAATGCCTTCCTGGTGCTCATGTTTGATGAATGGCAGCCAGTGATTGTTCTTCCTCCTTCTGGACCCTTTGTCCTCACAGGGTCTCTGCATGGGAATCTGCTTAGAGGGATGGGGGCCGGTGGGAACAGGTGAGATGTGACCTAGTTGCTGGTCAGCCTTTGAGCTGAGCCACTTCTTGCAGTCCGTGAGAGGGACAGCAAGGCAGGTAGGTGAGTGGCATCCAGGCCAAAGCTCCTGGACCAGAAAGGCTCCAGCCCCTTCGGCTTCTGTTCTTCCCAGCCTGTGTACCCCCATTCCTTCCTGTCCAGGCCCCGGTGGGTATTGGGAGGCAGTGCTTCTTGGTTATGAACTGGCTTATCCCCATCCCCACTGTCCTTCTGTTCTGCTCCTCTCTCTCCAACTTCCTTTCAGTCCTCATCAGAGGTGACACTTGAGGAAGTGATCTGGCTGCCATGTGTGGATGGGGGTCCCATTATAAAGTAGAAAGAATGCTGGACTTGCCCCGAGAGGCCCTGATGGATCGGCCTGGGCCCTCCAATCACCGTAGGTCTGCTTCGATTCATGCTGGGGAGGACTCACGCCCGTGCAAGTGCTGCCTGTGGAAGTACTGCCGAGTCCCTGCCAGGTGCTCTGTACTAGGAGCTCAGGCTTGAGGCCGATCGAGTCCAAACCCAGGGATGGAGCACAGGCAGGATTCTGTAGCCGGGGCTCAGGGCTCAAGAGCTCTTGCTTGTTTTACAGAATATCTCTTTCCGTTAAGTATAACAAACCTACTACAGTGACTGACTTAAGGATATGAATCTTGGGCATGCCAGTGCAAGATGAACATTCACGCATGTAAATGCCCCCATAGCCACCACCAAGACCTGCACCTTAAACAGGCCCAGCACCCAGCAGGCTCCTCCCTGTGCTTCAGCGGTGCAGACCCTGCCCCACTCTCTGACTTCCCCAGTCATGGAGACATTTGTTCTTAAACTTCCTGTCAGTGGAATCACACTCTGTGCAATCTTGCATCTGACTTC
The DNA here is from genome assembly GCA_004027735.1 of Carollia perspicillata. Lineage (NCBI taxonomy): Eukaryota > Metazoa > Chordata > Mammalia > Chiroptera > Phyllostomidae > Carollia > Carollia perspicillata. The sequence continues at coordinate 5,091 of PVKM010004057.1, read as the reverse complement.
TTTCATTCAGCATTATGTCTGCGAAATTTATTTTTGTAGATAGCAATTTTTATTTATGCCTCGTGTCATTACATTGCGTGACTCTACCCCAGATTACTTCCTGTCCTGCCCTTGATGGGCTTTGGGGTTAGTTCCAATAGGAGGCTCTGAAGACTATGCTTTCGGGGATCATTTCTGTAGTTTGTTACCAGTAGTAGGCTCTGCAGATACAGTGCCAGGGGTGTTTTGGTTCCTGTTTTCTGATGAGTACATGTGCTTACTCTCTGGGTTGGGGACCCAGGGCTGGGTGCAAGGGCATGGCCTCCGCTGCAGCATGGTCTACCAGTTTTTCTAGATAGTTTTTCTAGGTGGTCCCAGTTTACATTCCCACAGGCCATGTGGGGGAGTTCTGCTTCAGACATCCTTGCCAACACCTCAAGTTGTCAGGGAACCTGCCTTTATAGCGAGCACCCTTGTTGATCTTTTATTTTTTTAATTAATTAATTAAAAAAATTTTTTTAGAGAGAGAGGGAGGAAGGGAGAAAGAGAGGGAGGGACACATCAATGTGTGGTTGCATCTTGCATGGCCCTCACTGGGGACTTGGCCTGCAACCTGGGCATGTGCCCTGACTGGGAATCGAACAGGCAACCTTTGATTCGCAGCCTGCGCTCAATCCACTAAGCCACACCAGCCAGAGCCTTTGTTGATCTTAATGCATGCTCAAATTTGAGACCCGCTGGGTGCAGTATTGACAGGAATGGAAAGAATGATTTGGGAGGGAGAGAAACTGTAAGGAAAGAAACTAAAGAATTTGGTGACTGTGCTTGTGTGTGTTGTGTGTACATACACGTAGGAGGAAGGGGGAGGAGAAAGACACCAGAAAGAGAAGAGCCCTGATTCAGAGAGGTGGGGTGCAGAGGGTGATGTGCAGAGTGTGGGGGTGCCAAACCTTCCCAGGGAGAAAAGCCCGTCAGCCAGCGGGAGATGCACAGAGCAAATCTGTGAGAGCAGTCAGCTGCAGGAGTGACGTGGGTACGATGTTCTCATGCTCGGGTGGGGCGGCAGGGGATGCCAAGCAGATGGCCCCGCGGGAGGGCTGTGGGGGCAGAGCAGATGTGGCAAAAGGCTGGAGTGAGAGGATATGGGCACAGGGAAGCCAGTCCCCCCAGCTCAGGCCTGGCTCCACCTCCTGTTTTGGTCCAAGTGTCCAGCCTTGCAGCCTGGCCGATGTGCTTCATTCCCTTCCAGATAGCACTGTAGGGGCTTTCAAAACAGGAAAGTGTTTTCCCTAATCTCTCTGCCCAGAGATGCCTGTTACTGACTTTCTGATCTATTTCCTCCAGTCCTGTTTTTGTGTGCATATAACTTTATTTGTTTGTATTTTGAATATGTAAATACATTTGTATTTCTAAGTGGAATTAAGCTCTGAGTTTAGACTGAGTCACCTCAACTTGCTCTCAACTTGCTCTCAGCTTAGGTTGCCTTGGTCTCCTGGGTGGTGTCTGCCTGGGACCTGTGTGCCCACCTCTCAGGCTCCTACAGGGCAGAGACAGTTGCCTAGCCCGAGGGGCTCTTTCACACAGTCAGGTCCTGTCTGCGTAGCTAAGGTCTAGACTGACTTCTAGCTGAGGGAGCAGATTTTTAAAAACTTTTTAGAAGAAGTTATTTCTCTCTTTTTTTAAATAAAAACAACTCTTTAAAATTTCTTGATTTTAAGGTTAGAGAGGGGAAAAGGGAAAGAGAGAGACACATCAACATTGATTTGTTTTTCCTCTTTTTGGTTCATTCATTGGTTAATTCTTGTATGTGCCCTGACCAAGGATCGAACCTGCACCAACCTTGGTGTATTGGGGCTACTCTCTACCCCACTGAGCTACCCCGCCAGGTAGCTCACTGATTTTAGAGAGAGGTGAAGGGAGGGAGAGAAACATAGTTCAGTTGCCTCTCACATGCACCTGGACTGGGGACTGAACCCACAACCCAGGCATGTGCCCTGACTGAAAATCAAACCCATGGACCTTTCAGTTTATGGGACGACACTCTAAGCAACTAAGCCACACCAGCCAGAGCCCAGGGCTGATTTTTAAAAGACGTTTATTGGTTGCTGCCCTCCAGAGGCCCGGGCTCCTTCAGGCCTAAGGGGGAACTTGCAATTGCCGTGACTCAGAGTGCATGGCCACTCACTCCCTGTGTGACAGCCCAGACAGCCTTCCTGGGGAGTGCTCTGGGAGCTAAACCTCTTCTAGGCTCCTCTGCACAGTCACCTGCATGCTTGACATGAGCATTTTACTTACCTTGTTAAAATCTTCATTGTAGACTTTTCCAAACATTCACAGAAGTACAGTTAATAAGAAAATGTCTCCTAGTTACTTCAGAGGTAGCAGCATATGGCCTCTGTTTCATCTGTCACTCCTCACCTCTTCCTTAAATCACATCCCAGACACCATGTCATTTCAAATGCCGGTACTTCAGTGCAGATCTCTGAAAGATAGAACTTAACCTCCTGTGCCCAAATACCACAAAATCAGGTGAGATAAGCATTTTATTAAATTATTGGGTTGGCAGAGAACATCCTTCCCGCATGGCTGCATGGTGGTGAGTGGGATGTGACTGGGGCTGGATCTCGGGGGAGCCAGAGTGGGTCTAGGACTGGAGCCCAGTGGCCAGCACCTGGACAGGGTCCAGAGGGCTCTCCAGCCCTGGCCGGGTAGTTCAGTTGGTTGGGGCGTTGTCCCCACACACCAAAAGGTTGCGGGTTCGATCCCTAGTGGGAGCGCATACAGGAGGCTTTTCTCTCACGTCAATGTTTCTCCTTTTCTTTCTCTCTCCTCCTTCCTCTTTCTCTAAAATAAATAAACATATCCTTGGGTGAGGGTTAAAAAAACAGAAAAGAGGCCTCTCGGCTTTCCTGGCTGTGTTGAGGCCAGACTTCAGAGAAGCTCATGCAGTCTTCTGAACTAGCTCAAATAACAGCATGCCCCTTTAAGGACAGCAGCGTTTGCTGTGGGTGCGGTTATTCCATTGGTCTCGTTTACTGGGATTGGAGAAATCTCGAGAGCAGAAATTGGACCACCAAATCAAATGAAACGAGTGATTGTGAGGAGAAAGTGTTTAAGTTTCTTGCGTTTGTATACTTAAAAAGTTTATTTCTGCAAGACTAAAATACCCCTTCCTATGTGTAGGTGGATGGTTAACTTCTGGAATACGTATTTTTATCTTGTTAAAAAAACACTTTTATGTTTGTTTAGAAAATCAGAGAAGCAGAATGCAGAAGTGAACTCATAGAGAAGAGGAAGAAGTTGCAGTCTGGGATAAAGTTGGGCCAGCAGGCTGCTTGCTACCTATGGGACCAAGAAGGCTCCCTCCATGTCTAGGCCAGGTGTTTGCTTTGGTTACTTTCGGTGACTCTGCCTTCTGTGTCTCATCTTTTCCTGCCTCCAAGATAAAACCATCTGGGGCACCGGTACAGTAAACCACTACCTGTTGCAGAGTGGCGGAAGGCCAGAGCGGGTGCAGGAGGCTGCTCTGTAGCCATCCGTGGACCTGGCGAGGGTTGCCTGACTAGTGAACAGCCCGGTAGTGACGGAGGACAGGGAAGGGGTTTCTCCAGCTGTGGGGACGGTGAGGCACTGCCTGTGTGTGGGGGTGGTGGGAAGACTGCTTTGCCAGTGCTGAGCGGCCCCCTGGGAGAACTGGAATGAATGTGTGGTTGGCTGTTCGGGCCACTCCTGGAGGTCAGAACTGCTGATGAAATGGAAGCTTCCTGTCTCCCTGTTGGCAGAGTCAGGGGGTTTGGATAGATGAGGGGACACTCTTCTTGATAGCTGGCGTTCGTGGAGTATTTCTCTGTGGCAGAGTCTGTGGCACACTTTTCAGGTAAATTATGTCATTTAATTTTTAATTACCTTTTATTTTAACAAATGGTATCACGTTAATTTTTAAAGTCAAGAAACGATGAAAGACTTTCGAGAAACTATGGTGGTTCCCTCCTCACCAAGTCCTCCCCCGTGAATCTCAGCTCTTTCTTCCGGCATATGCCTATGACTCAAAGTGGCGTGCACGAGTGTTCTCCTGAGTCATCCCGTTTGTGAGTTTTATGAGTTATCTGCTGATTTTCTCTGCAGCTCCCTTACACAGCTGTTATCTCTGCTTCTGCCTCGGCCCACCCATTTTACCTTCCGGGTCAGTGGGTAAGGAATGCTGACGTTTTATGCCTTCACAAATGAGAGTCACAGTGGAGCATAGTAGCATCCTGTGATTGTTTGTTTTTTTTCTTCTAGAAAAAAAAATTGCCTTCTTAAAATGTGCCTAATTTTCTGTGTACCTGTGGCTACCTCTTCTCATACCTTCTGGTAGCCTCTGGGCACAATCACCCTGTGCTCAGTGCTTCCAGGCTGTTCATTCCAGCTTTTTTCATGGACTTCCCTTCCCGGGCAGTGGCCAGAGGTGTGGGGAGGACAGGCCTCGGCAGGCTTGTTTCTCAGTTGCACGGCTGAATGGCTCTGGTGTCGGGCTTCCTTTTCTGGATCCAGCTGGGACAACACTCTAACCAGCTGAGCTACCAGCCAGGGCTGGAGGTTTCCTCAGTTTTGTCCCTCACTTTTCCTGGTAACGTGCTTTTATTTGTAAGAATATTTTGGTTTTTTGCCCTGGCTGGTGTAGCTCAGTGGGTTGAGCACAGGTCTGTAAACCAAAGGGTTGCCGGTTCGAGTCCCAGTCTGGGGCACATACCTGGGTTGCAGGCCAGGTCCCCAGTGGGGAGCATGTGAGAGGCAACTACATATTGATATTTCTTTCCCTCTCTTTCTCCCTCCCCTCCGCTCTCTAAAAATAGATAAATAAAATCTTTTAAAAAAAGAATACTTTGTTTTTGTAATCTGACTTCTCCTGTTTTATAGCATCCTGTTCTTGTTAAACAGATGCAATACCTTTTCTCTATGGATAATAAAGACAATTTGTGGATATTTTCTTCTTTTCCTTTTTTAAAATATTTTATTTATTTATCTTTTTTTAAAAATTTTAATTGTTTTTCAGTACAGTTTTCTGTCTTTTACTCCCATCCCAGACCACCCCCCAGTGCTCCCCACCTCCCTCCCCTTTCCACCCCCCTT
>PVKM010004056.1:0-54061 GCA_004027735.1 Carollia perspicillata | reverse complement strand
GGAAGATTCAGGCAAAAGGTCAAGAGCACATCGTCCTCTGTGGGGAAGGCCGCAGAGATCATCTCTCTTCCCCTCTAACATCCATGTTTCCCATAGACCAGCACATGAGCATTTCATAGCCACTTCAGAGAGTTCAGTACAGTTTCGAGGAACTGCAATGCCCATCGACGGGCAGGCAGCAGAGTTATCAAAAATATTTTGACTCCCTGCACATCAAAGGCTCTGAGTCAAAATATTTATTTTTTAATTCCTTAGGAAGGTTAGAGGAAAGAATGGAGACTCCTCAACAAGAAGAACTCCGAACTGTCAAGGTATCATTTTATAAATTTCATTTCAATTTTGACTGAAACAGAACATCCGTCTCCCCAACTCTGATGATTATTTGTAGCCAAGAGTCATAAACCATGTTATCATCTGCCTTCTGCCACCATATTGTAGTGATTGGATAACATTTTTCTAAGAATTTCAACTGGTCCTGAGTAAAGACAAACACTGTTCTCTCATGGTTAAAATACAGAAATTCCAACATACAATGGCCCTATGAGAGCCACAAGTCATTTGGTGTATCTTCATAACTGAACTCGCAGAAATTAAGAAGATGTTTGTCTTTCTTTTCCATATAGATTTAGAGTCTAGCTATTGTTAATACAAAGAGAATGGCTTTTGTAACATTGACGAAATCTGGCAGCCAAGGAGAGTGGACTGGAATGTGTATGTGTGAACAATGATGACTTCACTGTACTAGTCTGTGGGGGCAGTAGGCACCATTGAATGAGCATGTGCACTGTGAGGCCATCACATTCAAAATGACTGAGAAAGTAGAGCAATGAGTCTGCACCAAATTGTGTGTTAACCTTGAATATTCCTCCACGGAAACTATTTGGATGATTCAGAAGGCCGCAGCCACAGGCACCTGGTGATCAGCAGCTTCATCTCCACAACATGCCTCCTCGTGCATCACGTCTCCTGCAGAGTTTTTGGTAAAACATCAAATCACCCAGGTGAGTCAGCCCTCCTACAGCCCAGATATGGCACTGGGAGACTTCTGGCTTTTCCCAAAACTAAAATCACCTTTGAAAGGAAAAAGATTTCAGACCATCAGTGAGATTCAGGAAAATATGAAGGGGCAGCTGATGGCGATTGGGAGAACTGTGTGAGGTCCCAAGGTACCTACTTTGGAGCAGAGTGACACATCATTGTCCTATGTACAGTGTTTCTTGTATCTTGTATCTTCTTCAATATACATCTCTATTTGTCATATCACATGGCTATATACTTTCTAGACAGACTATGTATCAGCCACTCAAAATTATTCTTTAAAACTTGCCTTAAAAATTACTACATTATTATCCTCCATATTTTTCATACAGAGTATAAAAAGAATCACCGTAGATCAACATCAGTCCTGAAACTGAAATTTAGGAATCATTGTTTAACTGAAATTCCATCTCAAATTAGAAATGCAAATCACATCCTCCAGTGTTTCACCTTCCAGCCCCGTCTGCAGCCCCTCTAACTCCATGCTTCATAAATTAGCTCTCACACAGCTGGGGACCATTTCAGGGATTACAAAAGCTGGAGTTCAAGCTGGGTGCTCCTCACAGAAACAGCGAAACCATGAACTCACGTTGCATAGAGCTGTCTGAAAATTTAAGTCAAATTGCTCCCAAGTTTTCATGTCAGCAGGTGAAAAATAACCTAGATTAGTTTGGAATAAGGAATACCTTACATTATAAGTGCTTATGATATAGGAATGCATAAAAATGAGGCAGGGGACATACAGGTAGATACATACCAAGAACCATTGCCATTTTGAAGACTAGCCAGAACTGTACAGATGTTCCTGTAAGAATTTTCTCTAAACATTCTGTAATTTTTAGAAGTACTTTAATAAATGTTTGGTTTAGCCTCATCTCTGAAGAGCTCATTTATCCATGTATATTAACACATTTCTCTGATTCTTTCCTCTGGTCAGATGCCATGTGATTTCTAAAAAAAAAAATCACCTAATCATGAGCTCCATTTCACTCATCCATACCCAGACCCTCTCCTATGAATAACAAATGGACGCTTCTTGCAGCAGATTTTGAACATAAGGAATATATTGTTATGATAGGTTTCTCCTGGTTGTTTTATCCTCTGCGCTACATCCATATCATTTTTAAAGGACTCAAATTCCTTTGAATAATAGAGGTATTGGCTGTTCACAAAGAAATCAAACACACTAGACTGCTATTTTCAGGTTTACTTTATTATTTTACAGCTCATATTTCTTTTTATCCAGAGCAATTCATGCCAAAAATTTCAAAAGCACTTTTGGCAGATATGTAAATAAATTGGAGAGCAAATATCCAATTAATAAATTTTGGCAGATAGGCTTTTGGATCCACATGAGAAGAGGAGAATATTTTAATATCCTTGACCAGTTCACTACGACCCGCATAGTTCCGCCCACACATCCCAAACACTGCAGGCCTACAGGAGGGGAGTACGACCAGGGAAATCAGTCAGGGACCAAAGCTAAATGCCCAGATAACATGAAAGTGGTGTTCTTCATTTCAGCCACTCTGCTTCTTTCTAAAAATAAATTACAGGAACTTCTGTTCACTTGCTTTTCTCTCTCTGAGTACTGTTTTTGTTTTCAATTGCATATTACAGTGAAAGATGGAAACAGTGTGTCAATTGCTATGATCCCACACCAGAGAGGCAGCTGAGGGCAAAGAGCCCGGCCATTGGTTCTCGGAGCCCTTTTCCTCTTTATTGAACTGCTTCTTGTCCTATAAATCTGCCCAAAGCAGTGGCTGTAGCTGAGTCTGAGGGACTCGGGGGAAAAAGCGATGTCCCATGTGCATCAACCCAATCCGATTGTTTCCTCTTGTAGAGGAACAATTTCTAAAGTGGAAAAACCAAGACTTAACCTTTTCAGTGAAAGGAGTTAATAACAACGCTTAATTTTCAAAGCAAGCTTCTATTACTGAAAATAACTGGAAAAACCCTGCTTCTATTTTAAAAGTCACGTAGAACTACTTTCATCGATGGCCACTTTATAGAAAGCGCCTCCCACAATTTTAAAGTGTGCTCGGTTTTTCCTTCTGCTGCACGAAGAGCTTCTGAATGCTACATACAGATGCCGTTTCCCTTTATCATCAGAAATCATCACTTCGATTGCTCCTGGCTCCCCTCTCGAGGAAGAGTGCATCGGGCCTGGGGACATGGAGCCGCGAGACTCTGCAGAAGCCTCCCACCCTCATGTCTTCAGCAGACCACCAACTCGGGCTGCTCAGCCCCTTCATGAAGACTCCAGAAGCCCCTACTCATTAAACCTCTCCCCTTCCAACCATGGTGACGATACTTGGGGACAGTGCACAGGCAAAACTCTTCTCTCTACCACCCACTGCCATGGAATGGAACCTTGACTTATTTAGTCCTAATTTGCGGCCACATTGAAACATCATTTCTATATTTTAGGTTCTAATGCCTCTTACACGGTAAGATGTTTCCTGAGATTGTGGGAATGCATATGTATACAACACACACACATACGCACCTTCATATACATGCATTACATATATAAAGTAAGTGCATTTTGTCTGTGAAAAGTGGTTTGTTTGTATAAGGACATTTTGTAAGTCAGATAGCTGCCTGTTTGCTTTCTTCTGAGGTTTCGGTCATTACTGAGGAGGCACTGTAGTTAATTCTTCCTTGATTTAGTGAATGTTGAGGTCCTACTTTGTACTAGTCATATGTTTAGCAGCTTTATTGAAGTCTGGTTTGCATTTCTTAAAATTTGGCTGTTTTAGGTATAAAATTATTCTAGTTAATGCACAGTTATATAAAAATAATCACAATCCAGTTTTGGGGGGATTTCTATCCCCCCAAAATCACTTCCGCCCACTGGCAGTCACTTCCTTTTCCACCCCAGTCCTAGGCAATCTCTGTTCAACATCCTCTTTTTTGAACATTTTATATAAACGTAATCGTATGTGTGGGAGCTTTTACACCTGACTTCTTTAACTTAGCATAGTTTTCTGAGGTTCACCCATGTGGTAGCACGGATCAGTAGCACACTCCTTCCTGTTGCTGAATGGCAGCTCACTGTATGGCTATTTGTTTTTATGCCTACCACTGGGTGACATTTGTGCTAGCTCCAGACTGGGGCTCTTAGGGATAATAGGGCTACGATCGTTAATGTACAGGTCTTTACGTGAGCATATGTTTTCATTCACTTGCGAATACACCTAGGAGTGGAATTGCTAGGTCACATGGTAAATTTATGTTGAATTTGTTTAAAGAAATGGTAAAAAAAGTCTCTAAATCATTGTACTATTTTATGTTTCCCCCAGAAATTTACAGTCCCAACTTTATCACCTGTCCACCAGCACTTGCTTTGCATGTCATCCTGACCACACCCATCCTACTTACTGTGAACTGTCCTGTGATTCGCAAACGCATTTCCCTAATGACTCAGGATGCTGAGCATCTGTTCATGTGCTTATTGACCATTTACTTATCTTCTTCAGTGAAATGTCATGTCAAACTTCCGGCACTACTTTATGTCAAGGAAGACAATACAAAACAAAATAAATGCCCCATCCTCACAAAGCTCACATTCCAACGGCAGGGAGACAGACGATGCAAGCATGTCGTCATTGTACCCCCTGGTGCTATCTGATGGGAAGCAATGCAATGGGTGTGGTGACCCCAAGACTGGGGAGTGTCATATTTCAAGTAAAATGCACATGGAAATTCTCAATGATAAGTAAATCGCAGAAAGTCCTGAAGAAAGTGAGGAAGGGATCTATGTGTATATATGGTGAATAAGTATTTATGTGTTTAACATCTCATTTGCATTAAAACAGGTACTGTTATAAGTGACTATTGAATTCAGAGGAGTAATAGCACTTTCTACCTTCCTGCCAACAATACTATTATTTAAAGGAGGGCTTCAGTCATTGATAGAAATATTAATGTCATTTATTAGTTTGGGGTTTTTTCACTGATTTTTATAATCAGTTCAAAAGCTGCACAGAACAAAGTATTATAATATGGGGCTGGTAAAAGTAGGTTTACAATTGCGAGCATACAAAACTGCAGTTTATACTTTTATTATTTATTAATTATTATAGTGTTTTCCATATACACAACTGTAACTGTAAACCTACTGTTGCCCACCCCTGTATTACTATAATCCTCATGACTGTGAATGAAGTGACTGAATTTTCCCAACTAATTGCTGCTGTCTATGTGTGGCTTTATAATTCTGTGCCACAGAAACAAGATAGTTTGCATTCTGTTTGGTAAGAATCCATTTCGGACACTGCTGGACAGTCCTCTGTTCTCCCTGAAACAGCTAGAAACGCTCCAGCCATGACCTACCACAGTGCCACGAAGAAGGGCGTCTCAGGGAGCCCAAGAAGGATGCGGTCACAGAGGCTCTACTTAGAGAATATTCGAGCACGTCACAGATTGTTTTCATTGTTTGTTAAAAAATATATCACAGAGCAGCGATGTGCACGATATACTAGGAGGGCATTCTATTCTACGACAAAAGCTCAGAACTAAAACCTTACTTAGAACAAGTCCATACTTAGAACAAGTACTGGAAATTGGGCATTTTAATTCCTGAGTTTGAATCATCCCTCTTCTACTTGATGTCTGAGAGTTTTGGGTTTTGTTTGTTTGGTTGACTGGCTGGTTTTCATCTTCATTTTCTTTTTTTTGAAGGGCATCCTTGTAAAGAAGAAAGTGCACTTCCATGACTATGTGGTCACTTGACCTCTAAACAGATTCTGGCATCTGCCCCAGTGCCAGGAGGCAGCCGCTGGCACATGCCACCCTCTGGTTCTTGTTTCCCCTTCCCTCAGAGCTCTCTGGGTGGGTATCAGTGACTGGAGATGCTGCCTGAAACTGCTGCTCATTTGGGGCATTACTGTCTACAATGAATGGGTCTGGTTGGAATTAGCCCTACAGCCCAGTCACTGCACACACAACCGGAATGTTAGAGTGACCATCACCAGGAGCATTGTCCAGACTGAGAGTGATGTTTCAAGGGCAAGAGGCAGGAGAATCAGAGACAGACAGAGGGGATGTCTAGAAAGTGCTAATTTTTAATTAGTACAGCTAACACAGGACTAAGGTGGTATTGAAGGATATCACAAACAAAAAAAAAAACTGGACAAAAATTCTGAAACCATAGGTATTATGCTACACGTGTATCGTTAAAAATCATTGGTGTGGTTCCTGGGCCAATAAAGCTTATAAATCAGTATGTAAGGCAATCAATAAAGAATCCAAGGAAATAAAGCATATTAATGCTACCCCTGTTACTCCCTCTGAGTTTAATAACTGGGAAATATGAAAAGAAGAAAAAAAAGAGCCATCTAGATTAAACTACAGAGTTGGGAAAATCCTGAGGCATGGATTATACAATGATGGAACTCAACGGGTGAAGCACTGGGGTGAGGACGGCATGCAAAAGGTACAGCATGTGCAAAGGTCCTGAGGACGAAAAGCACTTGAACTGTACAAAGACAGAAAAAACCAATGAGGCTGACACAGGAAAAGCATAGAATAGGTAGACATGAGCATTGAAAACTGAATAAGTGCTGGATCACATAAAAATTATGAATGATAAAGATTTGGGATTTTGTTTTAAATTTAATAAAATATTATGGAATAATTTTAATCTAGGGCTGGCATGACCTTCTTTACCTTTAAGCAAGATCACAGTAGCTGCTGGGGGAGGTGTTCAAATATTAGGAAGGAAGGCCATGACAAGGCCTCTGGGGGCTGATATCACAGATAAGAGAGAGGACAAGGCTGTGGACCAGAGGGAAAGTGGTGAAAATGGGAACCAATGAAAAAATGTTGCTATATGCTTTAGAAAAGAAAAAAGCAATTCTTGGAGATGAACTGTGGGGTGAAAGATGGACAGGGGGAAGTACAATTCCACAGTTTTTGGTTCACATCATTGATGCCGATTACTGAAATGGGAGTGGTCTGGAGGAAACAGTAGGTTTTAAGGGAAAGGTCAAGGGTGCCATTTGCTTTACCTGAAACTAATACAAAAGAATGATGAATGCAAACTGTAGCTGAAAAATACAATTTAAAGAGAAGAGTGCCATTCGGGGCATCTTAACTTTGGAATGTCTATTGGTCAGTGAAATCAAGACAAGTTACCATTCGTGTACAGGAGCGTGAAGATGAGGAGAGAAATGAGAGATAGAGACAATAGCCAGAAAAACTTCAGAAATGGATGGTATTTTTAAGACAGAAATTGATATGCTTTTGTGGGGGATAAGGGCGTGTAAGGAGTCATGTCCTGCAGATAGCCGAAGATGTTTAAATCTAGGGAAAGGGAAATGAAAGGAAGGAACTAAAGATGTGGAAGGAAAAACAAGACCATGCGGCGCCGTAAAGAGGCCATGAGAGAGTTTTCACAAAGCGAGGGACAGAGCAAACTCCGCCAATACTACTGAAAGGCTCAAATAGACAGAGAATTAAAAATTCTACACTGGGCTTGACAAAGTGAAGGTCCCCAGTCTTTTAACAACAGCACATCCAGTAGGCTAGAAACATCCAAGGCTGAGGGAAGGGGAAGGGAGGGAGCAAAGGCAAGCAGCTCCAGCAGAGAACCCGATGAGTAGTAACTGGGGACACATGATTAGAAAGAACTTTTGAAGAATGAGAGTCACTTGAAAATGCCGGTGTAAAAACCTGATGGAAAATATGCAGATGAAAAGAATCCATAAGAAAACAGGCATTAGACAATGTGTCGGTAAGAGGGTGTCGGCCAGGCATTTATGGGGGACAGGCTACACTTACATATGTGTCACTCAGACTGAATCTCCAGGTTGGGTCAGGAGGACTCGAGAGAGTTCGTGGGGCTGGCATGGTTGTGCACGATGGAAATAGGAAAAATACTAGCCTGTGGTTTTATGACATGTCACTCATGGGAACTGCTTCAACATTCATTAAGATTTTTCACTTAGTCCTGTCCATTAGAAGATTTAAACAACTTCGTGCATTTGTGCAGAGACGTTGGATATAAATGATCATTGGGAGCTACTGCCTGGCTCTGGAGCAGTCTTAAAGCAAAGATTGTTGCAGGGGACGTGGCCAGGGAAAGGAATGCAGGCCAAGTAAACGGCCTCAAAGAGAAATAAAAAAGGGTGGGCGGGGCAGTGGACCGGCCCAAAGCAGATCGCCACATTGTGAGTGCGTATCCACGCTCTGCCCGCTTTCGCCACACGCCCTGGTGGTCTTTCTCTCTCTATCCTGAGTTTCTACAATGTCTGTAATTGTCTGCTCCCACATACCAAGAAAAGTATATGAAACCAAAGTGTGAATTATAAAATTTCCCCCATTTTTACAGAGGCTTTGCCTAACTTTGAGATATAGTAAGGACAGGTGATGGTGTTTGTAGACACTTCATGGTTGAAGGACACTTCAGAAAATTCAAGGGAATTCTGTTTTCAGAATTCTAAAATCTAATTCTTCAAATCTAAATGGTTAGATTTGAAGCAATGTCTATTAGGAATAAATTTCTCACAATGATATGGTCAAGACTATAGAGAGAAGACCTCTTTTAAAAATAATAATAAAACTATAATGAATGACTGATGATCTTGAGTCACCTGCTGACTCAAATGATGGACCGAGCTTCTTGGAAGGGAAACCTTACAAAATGCTGTTCCCATGAGGTTTACAGCAGGCACTGGTTTGTGCCTGGCTTGGAATTCCAGTACAACGGCCTTTCTTGTGGTGGCTCGACTCTGTGTTTTTTGGATGTAGCCAATTCCAGGAAATGGACTGAGATGAAGAAATATAGTGTTTTTGTTTGGGGGCAGGTTCTTTATTTTTCGGTTTGGTGTCTCCACTGAAAACCCTGCATCAAAAAACTGAAGACTGCTTTCTCTCAAACAGGGTTTTCAGAGTTTGAGTTTCTGTCCTCAACACAGTTCTGTGATTATTGAATTTTTAAATTAAAAAATAAAATACTATTTTCCCAACAGAGGACTCATGAACCCACCAGAATTTGTGGTTGCCAAAACTTGGAAACCTGGACTAGGTTCAGCTCTGGGGGATTTTTGACCTCCCCAGATTGCTATTGGCATATTACTGTGTAGCTATGGGTGCAATGGAAGAGCCAAGAGTTTCCCACGGGGTCTAACATACGCCCATGAGGGAGGTGAGGGATAGGGTCCTCCTCAGCATCAGGGGATTCTGAATCATCTCTAGTCAGCATTACAATTTGTCATTCTGGTTCTCCAAAGGGAGAAAAACTTGATTTTTGCTTTTTGTGGTCTGAAGCCCGCCCAGTCTGTTCCGGGACCCCCAGGAGCAGGGGACCTCACACCCTGGAAGTGCCTGTGGCCCCCTTTGGACACCCAAGGAGAGAAGGGCTGCTTAGAAAGTGATGGTAAAATTTCAATTACGAAACCATTTTGCAAATAACTTCAGAGTCTGCGTCCCCAGACAACTTTAGAAGAGGCTGCAGTGTTGCTTTAGGTGTGGGGTTTTGGATAAGGGGTATAATTTGAGGTCCCTTTTGCTGTTGCTTTTTCAAGAAAAATAAGGTCAGCTCTTGCTTTCCTAACCACAGTCAGTTTCATATTAAATTCCTTCTGAACTCTCACCTTCTAACAGAAAAGTGCTCCAAAATGGTTTAAATCATATCCTGGGATGGAAAAAGTTGCACATTTTGAGAATTAATTTCCCTGCAGGTTTAACATTGTTATTAGTTTAGGTCATCATGGTCTAGTAGAAATTTTCTGATAGATATAATGATATGTTATTGACTTATACATTATAATATGATTAACATATTTCATTATATTGATTTTAATTTGAAGTTATTAGTTTATGTACCTTTGAATTTCATAGTTTTAAATGGGGGAAAATTAAGGTGCTTAGCTAACCTGATGTCCGTGTGGGGGGGCACATACATGTATACACATACGTACATGCATACACACGTATGTGTACACACAATTAAGATCTTGTCAAAAGCCTTTACTTCCAATATTTTGTCTATAATCCAACATAAACTGCTTAATGTAAGTTCAGATAGAAAAGCACTTCAAGAAAACATAAGAACCAGATACACAGAGTTACATAAACAAATCTCTTAAGTATTTTTGTTTTATTAGTTGCTATGAAGATCCTATTGTCATTTGCAAAGCTTTTTCAAGCTAAGGAAATCTAAAAGTTTAAAGTCATCGAATGCATATCCAAACAAGACCGAGGTTTCCTTAAAGAAAGTGACGGGAAAGGGGGAGCACCGCACGATCTGGAGACTCTGTCTGGTGGAGCATCAGTAACTCTGGGTTCAAGTTCCTGCTTCGTCCTGAGGTAGAAAGCCACTTATGTTTGCTGGGGGAAAAAATCTTGAAAAGGAAATGAAAAACGTTGGACACTTTCCATCTGTTCCAAACCTAAACATTATCTTACTCTGAGGAATAACAAATGCAGATGTGTTTGTTGTTGTTTTGCTTAGTTTCATTTTCTTTCATTTTCTTGATCACAAATGAGTTTAATTTACATTTAAGTGCATTTATTTAATTTTGCATTTATGCATTCCTGAACAATTCATGCTGTGTGTGAGCACATATTTTAATTTACATCAGTGGAGTGTAATAGGTACCTCTTCTTTATTTTTCCACTCAGTGCTCTATGTCTCAGATCCAGCCATGCGTACATGTGAAGTTCTACCCCTAACTGCTGCACATACAGTATTTAACAGTTTGCTAGATTTTACCTACTCAATTTTCCAGATTATGGACACTCGAAATCCCCCCACACTCTTCACTTCCACAGACATTCCTGCTGGGCTCACCCTTGACCACTTTATGAGCATGTGAGGGAATTTCTATTAGGTAAATGCCTAGAATGGAATACCTGAGCTAGCCACAGGGTATGTTGATAATTTGACATATTAGCGCTATGATGTTCTCCAAAATGACGAAGGCCAGAACATACTCTCCCCAGCTGTGTGGAAGAGTTTCCACTTTCCACATCTCCCCCACCATGAGTACTAGCCAAGTTCCTAATTTTTAACAATCTCACAGTATAAAGCAAAAGCCCTTAATTAAATGCCCATTGCTCTCAATCCCGATGGGTTTCAGCATCACTTTGGATGTGTGTTCACCCCGCTGTTTTCTGCCATCTATTAAATCATGCCCTTTGGCCTTGCTTTGGGGGCACACTGCTTCAGAAATGTTCCCTGAACATTTCAGATATGAATTCATTGTAGGTTTCAGGGATCGCAGACATTCCTCTAGCATTTTCTCTACATTGCCTTTGGCATGACCCTTCTTCGTCGAACACAGATAATATCATAAAATTAATCATATTTACTATAGTTCATGCTTTCGAAATTCTTCTCACAAAATCCTTTGTTACCTTGGATCACAAATGTAAATCCTTATATTTTTCTCTCATAAATTTTATTGTATTACCTTTCCTAATTATGACTATGATCCATTTGGTGTCTGCCATATGCACGTGATATATTAATAGAAAAATCTTTTCAATAATTTTAAATTGAAAGAGTTTACCATGATTAGTTTAAATACATGATGAGTTAAACTATCTCAGTAACATTATTGGAAAGGATCTTCATTTTCTTGTCTTTTATAGGAGTTCTATGGTAATTTTTTTTCTCTGTGAACTCACCTTTCCCTGGGTACTCGCCTAGTGAGAGTCATGGGGTAGGAGAGAAAGGCCCTAGTGTGGGCAGGCACAGTGGTTTCAACAGCTGAGAGGTGCTGGGAGACACGGGCAGAAAGCCCTCGTGCCCATCACACACTGAATTATGCCTTTGCTGCCACTATCAACCAGACAGCCCTATCGCTCAGGGGTCCACCTCAAGCCCTTCAGGAGAAACAACAGGGTATTTTAAGTGAGGGAAGAGGAGAAAACACACATGGCTCACCCAGTTACCTGCTTTGATCCACTCTGCCCAGCAGGGTCTGACTCCCTGCTATTGTGAGGGTGACCCTGGCCTGCAGAGGTGACCATGGGGATGATCACTGATAACCACCTGCCTCTGTAAAGTGCCAGCTGAACCTTGCCTTTAGTCTCCAGGTATTTCTCAGCATCATGATGTATAACACCTGAAGTGTAGATGATGTTCTGATCATTTTTGCCAACAGTCCTGAGGAGTAGTTATAGCAAATATTATTCCTAGCTTTACCAAAGAAGACACAGGAGATTGAAAATGTTAAAATATGTACACAAGGTCGCAGATAGACATTAAAGTGAGGTCTATTGATTCTGCTGTTGTAGCTATTATTATTGTTAATGATTGTATCAATTATTTGACTAGATATTGTTTTAAAATCAAAATATTTTAGAAGTACACATAGGAATAGGCCAAACATATTAATCTATAAATTATTCTGAACATACTTATTCTCCCGTTTAAAAAAAGATTTTTATTTATTTATTTTTAGAGACAGGGGAAAGGCGGGTGAGAGAGAGAGAGAGAGAGAGAGATCATGTGGTTGCCTCTTGAGTGCCCCCTACTGGGGACCTGGCCCACACCCCAGGCACGTGCCCTGACTGGGAATCGAACCAAAGACCCTTTGGTCCACAGGTCTGCACTCAGTCCACTGAGCCACACCAGCCAGGGATGAACATACCTCTTCTCATAGATATGTGGAGTGAAAGAGCTACCCCTGAAAAACAGCCAGATGCTCGAGTGGATGAACAAGAAAGTGGTGGAGACTCGTGCTTTATGCAACATTCAGCATATTCACATAATAGTTTACTAATCCACTCTCTGTTCCCAGAAATTACAGCCTCACTCTGAACATAGAAGCAAAAACAATTATTTTCAGTGACAGACGTATGTATTTCCACATACGTATTGCTTTGTTTCACTACATTTCAATGACTGATTGTTAGAATGTCTGAAACATCATTACCTTAAGAAATCTTTGCGTCTTGCACATTTACTGTGAAAATTCAACAGAATATATCTTGCAATTACAAAAAAGAATAATTTTTACATGCTTTGCTTCGATTTTAAAAGTACTATGTATTTTTATTTTCTCTTTTTCTCAATCTTTTTTCCTTCTCCCTTCTTCCCTCCCTCCCTTTCTTCCTTTCCTTCTGTTTTTCTTTTGCTACCTAGGTACATAACCATTGATCTATCAACCTTCTATCTATAATTTACATGCTTCACATATAAATACATGATTTTTAGCATCTATGATTGAAATCCTATGGTTGTATTTAGTCAAAGTCAAGTGTCTTGGGTTTGAGAAAAAAAAGTCACTGTTCTTTTTGGCATTGTTTTTGAATACTAAAAATTCCTTATTAGACAAAGCTAATTTTCCATGCTTAATTTTTAAACTAAATTTATTATAGTTATGGCAAATATTATTCCTAGCTTTACCAAAAGAAAGGAAGACATGTCTATTTAAAAGTATGCATTCAAACTTTGCATAACTTTAACAAATATAATCCTTTCAGGCTGAAAAATTCCATGCTTGGACTTAATCAACAGCATTCCCATAAATGAAGGCATTTGGAGTTCATCTGCTTTTTATGTTGCCACTGCACGAACATGGGAATAGTAACATTTAAAAAGTTTTCATTGTTCTTAGCCTTAGTTTTCATTAAAATATATATAAAGTTTTCATATATTTTTAACACTGGGTGGTGGATAGGCCTCTATAAGTCGCCAGTAATACTCGGTATGGCTTTGCAGATACCAGCATTGTTGCATTGACTTGAGCTAAATTTGGTAAAAGCTGGTTTCTGCTAGAAAGTTCTGCAGTTTAGACTTTTAAATAAGTTATACCCTGAGAGGTTTATGAATACATAATATTAGGACTGTCTTTCTGAAGAATGTTTTGAGTATATTTTCCTGAAATTTATTTATACAATAATGATGAAAATAAAAATTTTGCCTCACCCAGTGAGAATTTTTAAATTACAGTTTACTGATTTGTCTTTCATTTATTTGCTCAGATAATATAAAATTATATAATTTAAATAAAACTATGTTTCATGAATTCTATAGAGATTTGACAATCAACTTCAGTTAGCATGATAATCAGTTTGATTAGTTTAAATATGCATTTTGATCACCTTAGAGCTAATTCTGCAACAGTAAACTGGTAAAGAGTAAGATAGCGAATTTGTCAGTAGTTGTTCCTGGGGTGACCACCTAACTGAAGCAAAGTTAACGCTCCACTATGGAAGAAGTCCACTTGAAAAGTAAAGGAAGTACCCAGGTGGTGGGGCTCACCTGGTTGGCTCATTGGTCTCCCAGACAGAGAGCACAGACCCAGGTTGTGAGTTTGGTCTCAGGTCAGGTGCATCTAAGAAAGTAACCAATCAATGATGTTTCTCTCTCTCTCTCTCCCTCTCTCTCTTTCTCCCCCCTCATTCTTCCTCTCTCTCTAAAAGCAATGAAAAGATGTCCTTGGGTGAGGATAAAAAAATAAGTAAGTTAAATGACAAATCTAAGATTCTGATTGAAAAAAGGTAAAGGATGTGAGAAGACCCTGCTGATGTTCATCACTTTCGGCCTGTCTTCAGCTTCGACTCTGTACAATTTTTGTCTAGATAAGTTGGCATATAAAAATACATTCCAACCCTAATGTACTATGACTCTAGAGCTTGTCCAAAGTTTCATGTTCTTATTTTGTGTATGGTGTACATCAAACAGATTCCCAGAAACAATATGAATGAGGAGGAGGCTCTGAAAAGTAGCAGTGGCTAAACTCTTAACATAAAAAATATTTTTTCAGGCAGTTAGAAAAATTCAGTTTTTTCAACTAAGATGTTCTGAATTAAAAGAAATACTAACTCGAACAACTGATATGTTTTTAGACTATTATAAAATAATCTTCAAGTGATTTTTTAATTTATTCTTATTTTTAATTGAACATATTAGAGTGACATTGGCTAATAAAATTATATAGATTTCAGGTGTACCATTCCATGATACATCACCTGCATATGGTACTGTGTGTTCGCCACCCCAAGTCAAGTCTCCTTCCGTCACCATCTCTCTCTCTTTCACTCTCTTCTACCCCTCCCCACCCCACTTGCCCTCTGGTAATCACTATACTGTTGTCTATGAGGGATTTTTTTTTTTGCTTAATCCCTTCACCACTTTTACCCAGTCCCCCAACACCCTCCCCTCTGACAGCTGCGAGTCTGTTCTCTGTGTCTATGAGTTTGTTTCTATTTGGTTTGTTAGTTTATTTTGTTCATCAGATTCCACATATAAGTGAAATCATATGGTGTTTTCCTTTCTCTGACTGGTGAATTTCACTTAGCATTATAATCTCCAGGTCCATCCATGCTGCCGCAAAAGATAAAATTTCCATTGTGTAAATGTGCCACAGCTTTCTTACCCACTCATCTACTGACGGGCATTTGGGCTGCTTCCAGATCTTGGCTGTTGTAAATAACGCTGCAGTGTATACAGGGGTGCTTGTGCTCTTTCAAACTAGTGTTTTGGATTTCTTGGATACATTCTCAGAAGTGGAATCACTGGAACAGTCATAAAACAGTTCCTTTTTTGCATTTTAATTTACAGAGACAGATATAGATAATTATGCTTTATTAAAATGCTATTATTAGAGGTTCAAATCTCATTGCATGGATTCAGAAATAATTTAAATGAATTAAAAATTAATTCAAATGGTTCATGAAATTATTACTTATCTGAGTGTGTCTTTATTTTTTATGATGCATTCATATCTTTAAAAAAGATTTTGAGATTGTTTCAGAAACTGATTCAAAGACGTATTGTAGAAACATTGCAGTATTACAAATATATAGAAATTTTTCTATTAGTTAAATCTGAGCAAAACCTTTATTTAAGTAGTAAAATCATCCCAAGACCTCTAAAAAGGCCAAAGTGTATCCGCTGGATTATGGCGTCCACCAACACTAACTGCTTTTCCTACCAAGAAGGAAGATGCATGAGCGTTCTGTAGCTTTCTGTCACTGTCACCAAGGGCAGGCCAGGTGTTCACAGTCCATCACTGTCGTGGCACTTCAGCGATGGATGTCAAATTATGCAGAATGAAGAATTGTCTAAGCAGGTTTGAATTTTAAGTCCTGATTTTTTTCTTTTACATGTGTACATCCGTGTGTGGGGGTGGTTGGGTGGGCATATGTGTGTTTCAGTTTTGTGTCAAGAAATAGGTTATGACTATTTTAAAGGTCAGAAGAAAACTATAAGTATAGAAATATATTTATATGTCATAGTATAGCATTGTATATTCATAATTATTTTTGTAATACTTCCAACACATTCCTTTTTTAGTTTAATATCTACAGAAATGTTGCAGGATTTAAGGATTTGGTAAACATATGAGCTATGTTTGCCTATCTGGATATTTTTCATTATTTTCTTAGTTTTTTAATTTTCAACAAATTTAATGACTTACACTTAAAAAAAAATTCTATTCCAAGAACTAACTCAGCAATTTTCAACTGGCATGCCACAAGATGTAAAACATGCAATACCCGACTACTTAGTCAGGAACACTGACCTCTTTTTCCTTAAATTGTCAAGTAAGAAAAGAAAATAACCACAGCCAACACAATAGCCACCCAGAGTGAAGGAATCAAAATTACACCTATTTTTTGTCATATTGATAAAAAAAAATACATGCTTTTGGTGTGCTTCAGAATTTTAGTAACTGGTTTCTGTGTGCCATGAAATGACAAAGGTTGGCAATAGCTGCATTAACTGAATATGCATCTGTGTGTGTGCGCGTGTGTGTGTGAGTGCAAATGTATCTGGATCAAATGTAAAACATCATGGGCATAACAAAACCATTCAAAGGAAATGTTCACTCTCAGAATTCACCATAGAAACAGACGAACAGCTCTTAATTGCGGAGGGAAATGTGCAGGTATTTGGTGAGAGCAATCCTTAGAAAAGTTCACAGGAGGACCTCACTCATTCAGATCTGGCTCCACAGGCCTCTGTGGTTCAGGTTTGGGTTGGCATGGATTCTCCACAGATGAGAAAACATAAAATAAAAGTAATCCTTCACATATTTTCACCCTCTGGGCAATCATTCCTAAATAGTAATGCAATGCCCTGTCTTTCATCCATTCTGGTTACTTTTCCGTGTGCTCTACATCAACACACCCTGCTTTAATAATGTGCTACCTAGACAAATTCTTAAGGAGACAAAGAATAAACGAGTATTCATTGTTCTTTCAATAGATGAGTGCCAGGAGTCACCACTCCTGAGCAGGTAAGACATGGAAAATCAAACTAAAGCATTAGTCATACACTTAATTTGAGTCTATATGTATTAAACATTAAAAGTCTGGCCAAAAGGATAGGAATATAAAGGGGGAACCATAGCCCCCCTTTTCCCTAAAATGTTACAATATATTATGTGTACAACTATGTTTTTTTTAATGGGATAAAATTGTGATATGTATCCTATCTGAGATAGAATATATAATTTTTCCAAGATAGTATATACACCATCCATTCTGTATTACCTACCCCATCATTATATCTGTATTTTCTAAACCTCATATCCTATTTTTATTTTAGAATAATATTATTACATATCTCTAGTGGAAATTGAAAATGGGCTATGGGTAATTTGAGAAAGGGCTTATTAAACCCTGCTGCAGGGCAGCTGGGACCTGGGAAAGCTCCCTCAAAGAAGTCAAGTTCACTACTCAACAATCAACCTGTTTCAACAGAGATAGTTTTTCAGGTTTACATCAAAGACTTTAAAACTCCAGCTATCCTCACATGGTTTGACTGTTGATGGTGATTTTTTTAATAGACACAGCAAGAGAGCTGATACTACTCAGGTTTTGTTTACCTCGCACAGTGTTGTAAATATTTACATTCATCTAACATAAAAAAGTCAGAATATTTTATTTACAAAGCTGCGCTTCCAGCTCCTTTTAAAAATCTGAGTAAGTGGGAACACTTAACCCTCATTTCCTCTTCACAAGTGTTGCCTGAATGAAGTGTACATTCCAGCCACGCCACTCATTTCACTCACCTGATTGGGCAAGATAGTCAGGTGAGATTTTTGCCCCTGCTTTAGAACTATGGAAAGATATGTTGGCCTCCCTCAACCTACATAAAGAGTTATGTTATTTTATGAAAAGAGAAAAATGTTTCCCAGGAAAAGAAACAAAAGGTAGACATAGTTGTGTCTATTCAAATTGGCAAAGGATAGAGTTATTCTACTTATTTGTAATTTCTAAATATTTAAAATTCCCATAGTAACTTGACCTAAGTAGCTTAATGGAGGTGTGCAGAGTCTCTGTAAACACTAAATAATCTGGTTAGAGATTATGTAGGTAAACGGGAAATAAATATTGAATATATATGTAAAGTCTATTACAATCAAGTAACTTCAGTGTGTTCATCAGAGAGTTTATAACATGATCGACCTAAGTTCACACTCCCATCGTGAAAGCAGGAAGCAAACCCAATTATTTTCAGCTACCAGTATATTGTGAGCTAGATGCAAGGGGCAAATGAAATCTAAATGAGACAGAAATTTTTAAAACACAAAGAATTCATTTTATCTTAATCTTCATGGTGTGGAGGCTATGTATCCAATCTATTGATTGCCTATTTTTGATTTTTTTTATGCTTCTATTAACCATGGACACTTAGTTTTTCTTCTAATGTCCACCTCCCCGCAGTCATCAGAAGGGATTTTGCCGTTCTTTGTCTTTAGTGCATCTTCCTGACAAAACTCGCAGCAATTAGACACTGGACTTCTCTCCCTTCCTTCTGCACCAGCTGGCCAGGTTTTAATTCCATGAGCAAGCGAGCCACTTACACTAGCACCCAGGAGCCTGCCCAAACATTTTGTTTAGTAGTATTATAATGTATTTATTCTCAAGAGCTTAGCACTATTTTAAGGGAAAGGGACGTAAATGAACATGAATGAGGGACTCATGGATTGAGCCAAGGCGGCTGGGGTGAGGGTGGGGGGTGGGCATGGGTAGGGCCGGGGAAAGTGTTGGTGGGAACATGGAGGGCACTGTATGTGAACATCAATGAAAAAGTTAAGAAATTATTTTTTCAATATATGATAGTATTCTTAAAATTTCCAAAAAAGTATTTAATTTCCTGGTTAAAATATGTCAGTTTTAAAGACATATGTGAATTATGAAAACACTACTGATTAGTTCAAAGAAGCACAAAGCTGTAATATACATGTTTAATATTTTTCTGCTAAGAGATAAAAGTCTGAATTAATTTAGATTTAGACTCATACAACAAATAATTACTTTAAATTCATTTTTACCTTTTATTTCTTTAGTGAATTTATATTTAAAGTTAAATGTTTCAGCAAACACAATATCTAGAAGAGGATGTAAATTACCATCTCTGAAAATATGGTACTTGCAAAATATTTGTGAAAAATATTAATTTGTATTCCATTAACATGGAGTTTTTGTCCAAAAGGTAAAAATCTCTGCCAACTATTTCCTACCCTAAATACAAACTGATAAAGCAGGAATTGTCAATCCTTTAATTCAAATTTTAAAAAAACTTTTATTACATGTATATGTTAATTTGAGTTTCTTTCCCATCCCCTTCACACATTGCTAAGTGAACTGAACTCATTTTCATCACATTCCTAATTCAAATCGAATCAAATGAATCAAATTCATTTAGCACAGGGAGTTGGGGCATTCAATAAAAATATTTTATTAAAATAAAATAAAATGCCCAACCACCTCCACAATGCTTTCTATTACTATCCAAAGAAGTTACAGCATTGTATCACTTGTGTATTAAGCCAGAAAAACAGTACATTTGGGTATTGAAACATGATACATAGAGTATATGGTTTTTTCAAAAAGGTGATATATTAAATATATTTTGGAAAAAATTAAGTGTATAGTTTTCTAATTAGGATTAAGGAGAAATATAACTAATGTATATTTTCTACCCTTATTACATTTTACAGTTTTTAGCTCCTCATTAGTCCATGGTCCCAGATAGGTATCTAAACATAAGAAAGGCAGACTGTTTTCACAGCTGCCCTCACAAAGCTACACCTATGCTCTCTGGACCACACAGGGGGAACACAATTACTCAACTGTGAGAGCAATACCAAGAGATGCTTTGCTCACATGCAGGCTTCCTCAACTCTATTTAATGCCCTGCTCAGTGATCAATTCATCAGTTCTGAGTGTATATACATATCTGTATATGAACATATCAGTAAGAAGGTTTATTTTGGAAAATCATGGTTTGGGATGACATAGAAAAGAGGAACACTGTAAAATAGTTAAAGTCCTGTAATCTCAAGAGTTAAAAGGTAATTGATTGGGTCCATGGTGTCCACAAACATGCCCATGACATCTCAAACACACGCTTCGGGATGAGACAGAGGTAGTGCGGGCAGAAGGAACAGGATCATCGTCTAGGGCTGTGTTCTGCTTGTTGAAGTAATTTCTCAGTGCACTCAAGTGAATTCACCATTTTCTTGTTCACCAGCTCAGACCATCACATCCATTACATACACACACACACCCCTCATAACCAAATTCTCTCTTCTGTCACTAGAACAGAGTGAAACAGAAGGGAAAGAACAATGTATATACCGAGCCTCATACCCTAATATAGCACCCCTGGGGGCAAGTCCATCTCTGACTCATGTGTAGCCTTAGAACCAATATCCCCCTAGCTTCAAAAAAAAAAAAGGATGAAAAATCTCTCAGGCATTTAAAAGTCTAATGAGGCATGTTCCAATCTTCTTTTAAGGGTGTAAGTTAAGCACATGAAGGTGAGGATTTTACATTTCAATATGTTGTTTCCTTCTTAAAGACTACCTTTGAAATGGCCTTTAGGAAATAGGAAATCAATTGACTCGTAGCTATGAAATTCCAACACAAAAATTAACACTCAGATTTCTGTTAGCATTTTCTTGAGCATTCAGAAGGGTTTACAGATTTGTTTAATCCCACGTAGGAGTGGGGCCAAACCACTGAAGAGAGAAATCTCAGCTCACCTATTAGTGCCAGATTATGTTCAACAATTCCCATGGAAACTGTACTACAAATGTGCAGTCTGGCTTAGCTACGTTTTTATTAATTGTACGTCAACACTCCTAGATCCTAGTGAACTATAACAGTCTACAGTTTCTTCCCAAATCAGCTGCCCTTGTATGGATCTGTCTCCCACCTGCAGTGGTTTTTACCAGTATAAGTTGCTCGATGATGATGTCTATTTTTAATAAAAATAACCAATGCTCATTGTGTTTTCACCCTTCTTTCAAGCATTTTGAATGTACGAGCACATTTTTTTATCCAACTACTCTATAAAATGTACAAAGTTAAAGATAACTTAAAGATCAGACAACTGATTTAAAGAGAGCTTAGGTTCTTTCCAAAAGTCACAGACCTAGAAGCCACAGAGTTAGGGTTGGAACCAGAGCAGACCGGCCTCTGAGCCTGTCCTCATAAACACAGCGTCAATTGGGCCTTTCTGCTTACCATCCACTCTTCCTGTCAAAATCCGAACAAGAGATAAGGCTAACTGTGGTCTACAGAGAAGTCTGTTTGATCCATCTACATTTATCTTGAACATCAAAGGATTCTGAATGTGCATAGCATTTTATTAAAAAAAATAAAATGTTCTGGCTTATGTCTGAAAATAAATATCAAAGATTAGGGTAATCAAAGACTAAGAGCATCATGCTAAGTCTCGAAATATCTGGATCTAGAGGATTTGTGCAAAAACACTGTAAGCAAAAGAAAGAAGTGTTGATATATGTGAAATAAGAAAAAAATGATACCTAAAATTATAAGCATTACCCCAAAACTGATTTATAGGATACCAGCCCTCCAAACGATGCACTGATACTACTTAGAATGACACACAGAGTGAGTGTAGTGGCATAGTTTTAACCTCGTCGCTGAGCCTCCTCATACCATAAGGTGGGAAAATGGAGACCAGCCTTCTTCCAAAGGTAAGATAATAAGTGTGAGCACAATGGTCCAATGGCTACTTGGTGATATACTTTATTTTAAACCTTTCAGCACTACTTATTTTTAACTAGAATGCTTTTGAAAATATGATCTCATGAGCTTTAAGAAAATATATGAAAGACTAAATAGAAATTGGGAAACAGCAGAGCTGCAACCACGAACTAGATTCATTTCCATTTGAATCCTCAGGAATTTTTTTTGGATTTTTCTACTTTTCCCAAAGTCAACGTTTATCAATGTTTTATGGTAACTTTATCTCTACCACCTTTCTGTAATGCAGACTCATTCCAACAAAAATCAACTTTATACAAAGCCTTCTATTTTTAGGGCTGAAATGTCAGATTATTTGTTGGTTTGGAAAAAAATCTGCATCTTTGAATTCTTCTCTTTTAACATGGATGTTTGGTGTCAAATAGACATGCTGTATTCCAGAGATATAGCAATATTTTTTATTTAAATATTTGAATTTTTGGACCAGTTCCTCAATTCTTGAGGGGTTTTTTTAAAAGCTATTTTTTTTCTTTTTGATTAAATTCAAAGAAGGTTTATATTTCTCCTAAAACAAAGTAGATTTTAACTGCAAAGGTGTTTTCCATTTATTTTGGATGTGTCAAGAGTTCCTTGTGGGTATCATGTGAGTAAAAGTGTGCAGAGTTAGCACTTTCTTTTGAGGTTAAGGGTTTTTTTTTTTGAGATAAAATTTACTTATAGTGAAAAACAGAGATATTAAATATGTATTTAGATGAATTGTGACAAATTGGTACACACAGTAACCTGCCCAGTGCTGAAGACATGCAACATCTCACGCTTCTCATCCCAGCGTTGGTGTCCCTCTGGCGAAGGCCATCCTGATTTGTGTCACCAGGGGTTTCCACCCATAAGCTCTGAGTCCAAGAACTTGATATAACCAGTCCTTCTCGAACTGGTGTCTGTGCATGCTTGTAGTAAGAGTAGAGTGTTATTTCTGTCCCATTCATATTTCCAGTTTTTAAAGAACCATATCTTAAAAACAAAACAAAGAACAGCCACTTTTCTTTCTCCACTGAACTGACTTGGTACCTAGACTAAAAGCCAATCATATCAGTGCACACTTATGAACTCTCTATTGATTTTATTCATCTGTCCACTCATGCCGAAAGTACTCTCTTTATTACTGCAGCTTTATAGTAACTACAGAAATCAGATGTGTACTTCCTCCAACGCTGTTTTTATATTTTATGATTATTTTCACTATTATAGATACAGTGCTTAGGCACTTTGTTTTCAAATAAGCTTGAAAAATTCTATTGGAATTTTTCTTGAGATGACTTTGAATCTCGATTTCAATTTGAAGAGAATTAAATTAATAACAATAAGGAATCTTCCAGCCCATGTACATAGCATTAACTTAAGTCATCTTTAATTTCTTTTACTGATTTTTTATTGTCAGTATATAGATTTTATACATATTCCCTAAAATTTACCTAAACATTTCACATTTTTATGTATTTCAAAATAGCACTTGAAAAATTATATTTTTATTTGTTCTTTTTCATAATATAGAAATACATTTTTTGTTTATTTACCATTTCCCTTGTGAGCTTGCCAAATTTGTTTATACCGCCTAGTTTTGAGGGGGCACAGGGAAGAGGTGGCAGGTTCCTTAGGATTTTCTTAAGTGACAAAGTGTATGTTCTGAGTTTAAAGAAGGTGCTAGTTTTCCCTCCCAGTCTTTATGTCCTTATTTTATCCCTTATTCTCCTGACCTCTATACAACACTGTGCTCACGTAACAGAACAGCATGAACAAATATTCTTCAGAGGAAGCACCCATCCCATCGTTACCCCACAACCATAACAGCGCTTCTGGGTCTTCCTAGATGCCCTTCCTCACGCCGAGGGCATTACCTCAATTGTTGATTTGTTGAGCATGTTTAGCAAGTGTGTGTGTTGAATGCTGTCAAATGCCTTTGTCTGCATCTAGTGAGATTTTTTTTTCTCATAGAAACATTTACATTGATTTTCTTGTTGAAGGAAAACACTAGCTTTGCACTCCTGAGATGAATCCAAATTTATTATAAGTAAAATCCTAAAATGTTGTTAAGGACTTGTATTTCTATATTTAAGAAGAATATTAATTTGTGATTTTTATGATATCATGTGAGTTCCTGTATCTCTCAGTTATAAGAGCATATACATAAGTTATGTATATATTCAGATAGGTATGTATTTTGTTTTGTTTTTTATTTGCTAGATTGTCAGTTTTGATAAGCTTGCTCATCTCACTATATATAAGGTTAGAACAAATTTTTCTCTTAAAATGTGGATTGGTCTTTAACAATCACAGAGTCTGAAAAATGCATGACCAGCCTTCAGGCTGACTCGTGACTTTCCAGTCAGCGTGGAGAAGAAAATGGTTAGCCTCTAGCCAAAGGAGGGAGTTCGTGTTCTGTCTGAATCTTGATAACAGTGGAGAAAAAAGAAGTGTGAATGAATGAAGTCACCACAGTGTGTGAGTCCCAAATACCTCTGAATCAATCCTCACCCCTTGCTGTCGGGGGAAACAGCTGTTTTGCCTGCAGGTCCCAGCAGCTACCTCAGTAATGGCCAGGATCCAGATGCATCTTCTGCTGCCCCAGAGAGAGGCTCTCACCTGCCACCTCTGACCCCGCCCTTCCTAGAAGGAAAGTACGTGGGACGACATGAGATCTGGTCTCAAGAACAGTAACCAAGAACTTAGTTCCATGTTCATCAGAGCCAGGCTGAAAAGATTTGGGAATCTCCAGGCAACACGTGACTCCCCGAACTACTATCATATGTAGCTAAAACCTGTCTTTCTTTCACATTTCAATGTTGCTTAAATGCAGAAGCAACTACATTACCATTCAGTTGTGCCGGCCAGTTTGATATCCATAGGGGGTGGAGTTGACTCTAGCGGACACTCCAGTGGGTAAGTTTCATACGAAGGCGGATTTGTAGTTGCTGTCACTCGCTGATTCCACAGAGGCCCCAGATGAGGAATTGAGAGTGTCTCAGGCAGGACACACTAAGCCATATGGGTTTTCTGTTACTTGCATCTGCATGAATCCTGACGAATCACTTCGTTAATGTCAATCTGCCTCAGTACAAGTACACTCTGAGCGAGAGGCAACATTACCTCCTCGCACTTACACCGGTGGGGGCGGTCACCACTGAGCTCCCTGTGATGTGCCACAGTGAGTTCTAACCGCACAAAAGCCCCTGCAGCCCGAGAACCATTCTTCTGTCCTGACCTTCTAATTCTCCAGTGCTGTGAAAATTTGCTCTAAAAAGTGAAACGCAGACACTTTCCTCTTAGACACTATTCAGTAGGCGATTCTTTAACTATTTCTTTTTTATCTTTTCAGAATACTTACAGGGAGAGCAAGTCATTTTTTTCCTGTCTCCCTCACCCCTACACAAATACTTTTTCATGACCTTCATTTGAACTGGAAAAATAGCAAGAATTTCATAAATATTCTCAACACATATGGTCTCATTAATTTTTTGTGTGTTTCATTCTGACCTTACGTTGTCATTACTGCACCTGTTAGAACATTTTGCACACATATTATAGATTTGACATTTTGAAGATAGCTTCTGTCAATAAAAATTATAGATATTTATACTACGCACTACGGCTAAAAATCATCCAACAGATGCTGGGGAAGCTAGATCAGAATGAAGGCAAAAGCATCCAAAAAATATTACTTTTCCATATGGTGTCAGAGGCCTAAGAAAAGCCAAAGTGCATTCTTAGCGTTATTACTTAATTAAAATTACCTACACAAAAATATTCATAATGGCAATTTTTAAATAATATAGTTAAGACTATTTTTCATAAATTTCTCTGTTATAGATAATACTTATAATATATGATAGGCCATGATTCATTGAATATTGCCTAACTTATATTCTCTTATTTGTTTTAGTCTTTTATTTTATTTAAAAAGTAAGGCACTTTCCTGTTTTATTTGAATAAAATAGCAAAAAATATAAACCCTCTCAACCAAAAGCTAATCTTCTCATTCCTATAACTGACTGAATTGGTACTTACCCACATACTCACACAAATACACACTTTCTTTATTCACAAATCCCTCAGGAACCCGACTGACTGAAAAGTTAGAGAGCGCAATGATTGTGAACTCAGGTTAAAGAATACCGTTCAATCAAACCTTGTATTCATATCTTAAGAATTAAGGAGAAACTAACAGGAGCCAAGACAAAAAATTACCCAGCAAAAAAATTAGAAAGAAAAATAATTATTAAATGATATTTTAGAATATGCTTTGGTGAAAAAATAATATTTATTCCAGAGAATAAGTTAAAATCTAACTGAAAACTTAGTTTTAGTGCCAGATACTGTTTGGTGGCAAACAATAAGATTAAATGGAGCTGTCAAAGTACATTAAATAAAAAAGGAAAATACAATCATATGATCAATATCAAATAAGACTATGTGATCAATAATAGAATTCAGACTTAAGAAATAATACAAATTGCTATGGAAAGAGAGACAAACCACAGGTGAAAAGTCCAAAATGATAGGTGTGACGGTTAGTTAGATGTGTCGACTTGGACAGGTTGTAATAGCCTGTGATTTGCTTAAACACTCTGCTAGGTGTTTCCGTGAAGGACTTGTGTACTTGAGCCCAACATCTATAATCAGTCGGCTTTAAATAAAGGAGATTTTCATCCTTCGTAATGTGGTGGGCCTCATCCAATCAGCCTTAGTCCTTCAGAGCAAACCGAAGGGAACTGCTGCCTCAAGACTGCAGCGGCGGGCCTTCCAGAGGTTTTTCGACCTGACTCTCTGCCCTGTGGATTTGTGACTGGCCAGCCGCCACAATCTTGTAAGCCAATTTCTTTAAATAAATCTC
This sequence comes from Carollia perspicillata, assembly GCA_004027735.1. NCBI lineage: Eukaryota > Metazoa > Chordata > Mammalia > Chiroptera > Phyllostomidae > Carollia > Carollia perspicillata. Next base: position 27,201 of record PVKM010004056.1, on the reverse strand, counting down.
TCTCCTTGATAGGTAGATAGGTAGATGAATAGGTAGGTATGTAGGTAGATGACAGATAGATAGATAAGATAGATAGATAAATAATACCTAGAGACATATGTTTTTCTTGAGAACCTCGACTGACAGTAGGAACAAAGATAGGCAATCAACAAAGAGTCAGAATATTGATTGGCATATCTGAAAATTAGGTATTCAAAGATTCAATAAATATAATTATTTCCAAAATGAAGGGCTATATGTATTTTTGGACTAACATGTATGACTTTTTTGTAGGCTCCTTAAACAAGAGGACAAAAATCGAGGTGGGAGCAAGTGGCGGAGCTGAACTAGTGAGTGAGTGTGAAGGTGGCCTCGTGCGGCACAGGGCCTGTGCCAGGAGTCTAGGATCTACGCTTTAACCGTCAGGCAGCCTTTTCATTCGCTGAGCCTCGGGGATCACTTTATAGGGTATACATAAACATTTTACAGCTGGTCTCTGGCTGCTGCTTTTTTATAACTGCCCATCTTATCCCTCCCAGAGATGCTGACCCAGCAGCAGGGGTGAGTTAATGGCCAGTTATGGAGATCAGAATGGACGGCTTTCTTCACCCACTCACCCTTCACCTACTGTTTAATGACCACCTGAGTCTTCCCCGCACATTCTAGAGAAACAAGCAAAAGGAGCTCTGAAAGGACAAGTAGAGGAAGTTTAGACCTAAAGGTTTTGCACTGGTGAGTGGCCCATCTCACAGAGCTTCTTTGAGTACAGGCAGGGGTATGTTTAATCCAGGAAAAATGCAAGTGAATCTGATGTGGGAATCCCGTAAGGCCCCTCCCTGGTCCCGCTGACCTGAATGAAAATTCTCTGTGTCAGATCCGCACAATGGTTAAGAAAAAGGTCAGTGCCCAAAGCACAACTTTGAGATTATGTGTCTAATTAATCTGTGCTACAAAAGGAAAAGTAATGTGTACACTTCTTGGATTTTGTTAAAACATTGAGGATTTTTAGTTTCTTTCAAGTCTTGTTCCGATAGATTTTACATTTTACTGAAAATTCAGAAAATATGTAATATCAATGAAAATGCACAGCCCAGAGAAATCCTTTAGGTATTGGGATGGTTAGTCTGATGTGTCATCTTGACTAGGCTATAATCCCAGTTGTTTAATGAAGCATTAATTTGGGTGTTGCTAGGAAAGTACTTTGTAGAGATGGCTAGTATTTACTGTCAATTGCCTTTAAATACCCTTGATAATATGAATGAGCCTCATTCAATCAGCTGAAGGCCATAAGAACAAGACCTAGATTTGCTAGGGCAGAAATTCTGCCTCAAAACTACAGCATAAAAACACACCTGAGTTTCCTGCCCCTTGGCCTGCACTTCAGGTGTGAGACTTGTCAGGTCCCACAACTGCATGAGTCAGTCCCTTGAACTAAATCTCTTTATATTTATCATCTATTCTATTCTATTCTATTCTATTCTATTCTATTCTATTCTATTCTACTCTATTCTCTTCATTCTGTTTCTATAAAGAAGCTTGACTAAGGCAGTTATTAAAATTTAAATTTATCAAAGATATACATAAATTTATCTTTGGATATATAAAGTATATGTATAGAAAATTCTAAGGAATCCACACACTACAAAGCTGCTAGAGCTATACTATAGCTTGGCAAGGATGCAGGATATGAGATTCATACACAAAGTTCAGTTATATCTTCTACACTTGCAATGATCAAATTGGAAATAAAAATAAGAAAACAACTTCACATATAAAATTGAAAAGACAATACACAGGCACAAATTTAAATAAAGAAATGCCAAATGTATACACTAAATACTACAAAATATTGTTGGAAGAAATCAAAGACCTACATAAATGGAATGATAGCTCATGTTCATGAATTAGAAAACTGAACATTGTTTAGGTATCAATAATTCCCAAATTGATCTATATAGCTTCAAAGCAATTCCTATCAAAATCCCAGCTGGTTTCTTCACCAAATTCAGGGGCTGATCCAGAAATTCATGAAGGAACCCAGAACGACAATGGTCAAAAAAGGACACAGTCGGAGGACTCACACTTCTCAATTTTAAAATTTAGGACAAAGCTATAGTAATCTAGACATTATTATGCTCTCATCAAAAGTAAAAATAAAAGTAACTATGGGAGTTGATGGATGTGTTGATTAACTCAGTGGGGGAATCTTCTACAACGTACACACAGATCAGCACGTTGCACACTTCAAATATTTTACAATTTTATTTGTCAATTATATGTCGATACAGCTGAAGGGGAAAAGAGCAGGATTTTTGCAATTTTTTAGAAAGGACTTTATGATACTGGTATAAAGATGAAACATAGATCAATAGAATGGAGACTCCCTCATATTTATGGTCTGTTCATTTTCAGTAAAAGTACCAAGACAATTTACTGAACATAGTCGCTAAGTCTAACGCTATTTTAATCAAACATGTGGGAATGTCAGGAATACATTTTTCCATCAATTTTCAACTTCCAGTGAGTTTATTTGTTACAAAGCATCCATTACGATGTTTATTTTTTTTCCTATATTGTAAAATGGCGAATTTTGTAGATGGAAAATCTCTGAGTTCTGCCAGTCATTGTACTTGTCTTCCTTTTGTCCCTATCTCAGTGTTCAGGGGTCGCTCCATTCCGAAATGAAGGTGTTACTCTTATTCGGGTCTCATGAGGCTGGATCAGGGGAGGAGCCCCAGATACCACACAGAAAGGACAGGTCCTAACCCATAGTTCCTAAATGGGGCACCAGGGGCCACAGGTTAGCTAACAACATGCCAGGCCAAATGAGAGTTCAAGAAGGTTTAAAAGGTAAATAAAAATATCATTTCAGTGATAATCTCTTCTTCCCTAGAGAAGCAGGAGGTTCCCTGGGAAGGCAGAGGACAAAGGAAACCAGTGGTTTCTAAGGGAAGAATCCGGTGAGGCACGGTGAGGCACGGTGGTATGGCTGACTAGTTTGAATGATCTCAGCAGACGGGGGCATAAGAACCATTTTTAGTTGCCTGGCATCTCTGCCTCAGAAGTGATTAGGGAAGAGGGAGTTGACCCAGAGTCAAAAGGCTTGCAGACTGGTACAACCACTATGGAAAACAGTATGAAATTTTCTAAGAAAGCTAAAAATGGATCTGCCTTTTGACCCAGCAATTCCACTGCTGGGATTATGCCCTAAGAACCCTGAAACACCAATCCAAAAGAACCTATGCACCCCAATGTTCACAGCAGCACAATTTACAATAGCCAAGTGCTAGAAGCAACCTAGGTGCCCATCATTCAATGAATGGATCAAAAAACTATGGTATATTTACATAATGGAATTCTATGCAGCAGAAAGAAAGAAGGAGCTCCTACCCTTTGCAACAGCATGGATGGAACCCGAAAGCATTATGCTAAGCGAAATAAGCCAGGTGGTGAAGGACAAATACCATATGATCTCACCTTTAACAGGACCCTAAACAACAAAACAAATAAACAAGCAAAATATAACCAAAGACACTGAAATAGAGAACAGACTGACAGTGACCAGAGGGGAGAGAGGAGGGAATTTCAGGGGAAAAGGGGAAGGGGTCACAGGAACAAGTATAAAGGACACATCGACAAAAACTAAGGGGGGTGGAAATGGGAGGGAGGTGGGGAGCACTGCGGGAGTGGACTGGGATGGGAGTAAAAGACAGAAAACTGTACTTGAACAACAATTAAAATAAAACAAAAAAAAGCTATAAGGGAAAAAAAAGAGCCCTGTGGAAGCAGTGGAGTGTGGACTCTGAATTGGTGATACAAACGGTGCCCACACAGTCCAGACCATCACTGTCTCTGAGAATTGACTAGACCTGGAAGGGAAAGTCCCTTCAGGGTCACAGGGTCACAAGACCCTGGCATTCATTTAAAATTTAGGAAAAAAAAAGACATTCTTGATACATCCTCCTTGTCTTCTTTCCTGCAAAATCGACCCCTACCTGCTTTTACTCTAATGCTTGCATGGCTGACATTAAGTGTCCCCATCCCTAGGAGAAGGCACGCATGGACAGGTCTCCTCACACAGGTGGGCTAAATGCATGAGGTACAGCATGGTCTACCAGAGGCACCTCACCAACCCAGGACTATCCTCCCCTGAGTTTCCAAAAACAGTAACTGGGGGAGCAATGAGTAAACAGTGCTAAGCACAACACAAGTGCTGCCTTGTGGCTTTATTTATTTCAGGATTCTTCTTTGTGATATTTGGACAGCCTTGTACATGAGACGCTAAGCCAAATGCAAGCCAGCATTCTCGAATAAAATATGCAAGCAATAATACCATTCCTACCATTAGGTAACCACCATGCAGATGTTTTAAGTTCTCTCAGTGATACTGGCCAAACGCTAAACTTAAGAGAACCGAAAATCTCTCCCTAGGCTTCTGACCCTTCCCTTTCCTTCTTTCAAAATGTTTGTTTTCTTTCCATTTTTGTGAAGGAGCACTTTTTTAAAACTTTTTCTTTAGCCTCTTTATAAAAACTTAGAGCCGTAGAGATCCAATCGAAATTTTTCTGCCCACTATTTTCACGTTCATTTTAGTTAAATTTAGAGAATCAACCATGTAAATTGCGGCATTCTGTATCATAACATAATTTTTAAAAAAAAACAGATTTGTTTATAGAACAAAAGGCCAGATGAGACTTTAAGAAGATTGAAAGTTCAAATAAAAATTATCATTTGAATATATTAATAACCTCATCTCCTCCCCCACATGAAAATTCATATTTCCATACATATGTACACTATGATAAAAATATGTATTCTTGTCTAGCCACTGTTTTAATTCTCAAATAGAAGATCTTTCCTTGAATTTTGTCCATTCATAAAGTTCTAATTAGCCACATTTCTAAAACACGACAATCATGCTGCTGAAAATCAGCCACAGTTTTGATTTACAAACCTGCAAAGAATTATTTGGTAGCAATCAGAATGAACCATGCAACTTTATGCCCAAAGCTTTCTCTTGTGGCATAAACACAGGCAAATGGTATGGTAATTCTCCTTGATTGCACTGGTTGGGAGAATTCAGCAGAAGCAGCCAAAAGCGTGCTCAAGGTACGCTGTCTGCTGGGCTCCGTATCACAAAACAGTTGGGCACGTGCACTGTTGATTCTACAGACAGGGCGGGCAATAGTAGGCTTGTAGCTGTCTGAACGGAAAATACCACCATAAGGAATAAATAATAACACAAGAATAAACTGTGTATCCTGGGCTCACAACCGTAAACGTACTTTTGCCCCACCCTTTCTGTAAAATCTATTTATCTATTAAATATATATTTCAGTTAAATGCAGAGCTTGTGACTCAGCTATGTCACTGGGAAACAAGTGCTATCAGGAAAGCAGAGCCATCTGCATACAGATACTGGACGTCAGGGTTTGCTTGAGCTGAGGTGGAATTCAGCACATTCGGCACGGCTTTCCGACGTTCCCATAGTGCTATGCTTAACGTGATTTTTGTTAGTTATGAGTACTGTGGGTATTCAAGGACAGTAGAGGAATAAAACAAAGGAACGCTGATTTTGTCATCTCAAAAATAAAGTTCTTGCTCCATCTTGAATGTCTGTTGACATGTTTTTGTAGCCAAGTTTTACCAATTTTTGCAACAATCAAATTTCCAAAGAGAACTCCAAAGCGCTAGCAGCTTATGGTCACTATGGGGGAAATTAGTATCTCTAATAACATCAGCATTCGTATCTTTAACTCAAAGGAGAAACACCACGCACACTAATGATGAGATGCTTAGGTTCAAAGTAGGATTTCCACTTTCAAAACATGTATCGTGTTCAGCAGCCCGAGTTACGAGGGATCAGGTTATTGGCTTCAGGTTGTCCATTTTGAGTCTAAACAAGGAACTGTGACCCATAAACCTGGGGATTTAGGATTAAAAAATCATAAAGCATGACAGATATAGGACCTAAAAAGACTTGAGGTGAGCCCTGGCCAGCACGGCTCAGTTGGTTGGAGTGTTATCCCATTCACCAAAAGGTTGGGGGTTCGATTCCAAGTCAGGGCACATACCTAGTTTGATCCGCAAACTAGGCACAATACCTAGTTTGATCCGCAAACCGCAAACGGTTTGATCCGCAGCTGGAGTGTGGAAGGGAGGCAACCTATCAATGTTTCCCTCTCACGTCACCGTTTCTCTCTTTCTCTCTTTCCCGCTTCCTCTTTAAAATCAATAAACATATTTAAAAAAAGACTTGAGGTGAAGTTTCCAAGTTTCCATCTCTTGCTGGAACCAAGGCTGCCCATGGATTCTATGGTGCTGAGGGTGGTGGGAGTACTCTTTGGGTAAAACAAAGCTCCTTCAGATAATGTGTGAAGAATGTGGACAGAGTCTCCCTTTCCATAAAAGATTAAAATGACAATGACAAAATATAAGATTACTCTCTATTGTGCAGCATACAACAAAATGTGGTAAATTTAAATTAGCATTTTTAGTGCTGAAAGTAAGTTATTTACCTACTGCTAACCCTTATGTGGGGGAGAAAAGATGAATATACTAAATTCCTAACATTTGTTGTACACATACTACATGCCAGGCTTTGTGCTATAAAAATTATAAACATTATTTCATGTATACCTAGATCAACCCTAAACCATAAAAACTAGCAATGTCCTCCCCATCTTTTCTTTCACAAATGAAGAAGTGAAATCTTAGGAGAGTAACTTCCCTAAGTTCAACCTTCGAAATGTTGCAGCCAGGAAGTGAAGGGCTCAAAAATTGTTTCCTAGAAGTGACATTTAAAAGCACACCCAAATGCTGCTGATAATTTATGCATCATTAGGATAAATTTCAGAGCATTTCTAAAAGGTTTTTACAATATTAATTTTTACCAAAAAAAAAAGAGCACTAGTAGAATTTAATTTCCTTTAATGGTGTGTAAATGACCATGTTGAGACAAATCCTTCATCACCCAGCTAAAATTGTACGGAGGTATCTTCAATCGTTTTTTGAAATAGGGATGGTTCGTTTATGTCCAGCAGTCTTCAAGTCAGTTCACATCAGAAGGGCTGCCGCAGTGAGCAGGGGCCTGTGTTTTCCATTGGTGGAGATCCCAGAGGGAAAGGGAACAAGTGAGGCTGGAGAGGTTTGCCGGGATGCTACCACTGCCTTCTACGGAAAATTTCTCTCCTTACAGGGATGGAGATTGACCAGGGTCAGTGGAAAATAACTTTGAATCTTGAGAAAATTATAGGGTTTATCTTACACTCTTGGAAGGTACATTTGTCGGGACACTCAATCGAGCCATCCTGTTATTGCCATTTCTTTAGAAATGCCAAGTAAATAATTACACAGAGATGACATCAATCGAAGCAGAAGTTCCTATCCAAAGCTCAAGGCTGGATGAAAACAGCGTGGAACTTCCCACACAGCAGATGGTGTTTTCCCTCCGATGGCTAATTTGACAAGTGGAAGGGAAGAAATGAAGACAAAGTGGAAGGAAGGCAAACTTCAGATTGTCCTGGTTTGCAGCTCTCTCAGTACGATTCAGTGAGGTCTTAGGCGGGATATTAGTTAATCTGTCTGGATGTCAGTGTCTTCATCTATAAAAGAAGTATGCATGAGCCCTGGCTGGTGTCACTAAGTGGGTTGGGCACCAGCCTGTGAACCGAAGGGTCACTGGTTCTATTCCGGGTCAGGGCACATGCCAGGGCTGTGGGCCAGGTCTCTGGTTGCCTCTCAACCAAGCAATGTTTGTCTCTCACAATGATATTTCTCTCCCTCTCTTCCCCCTCTCTCCCCCTCTCTAAAAATGAATAAATAAAATCTTTTTTAAAAAGTATACATGATATTAACAATGCTATGTATTAAAACCTATATAAATATATTTAAATCTTATATGTATTTTTTAATTGCATACATATAAATATATATTGCCTGAGTTAGTAGCAGGTCTAACTGGTAACTATGATTACTAATATAACTTAATCTTATTGATATTTCTAATGGTTGTTCTGGGTATCCTTTTTAGCAGTGCTTCCTCAAACTTATTTCTCAAAACATTAGATTTATAAGACCAAAATATAGTGATCCTTCACTATAACAGTTGTATAAAAATGTAAATGGTGAATTTCCTAAAATGGGAGTACAGTAACATGATGGTATGTAAACGTTCCCGAAATTCCTTTAATTGTGGTATCTTCTCTCTTTTTTTTTTTTCTGTAGGGTGTTGACTGCACCGGAGAAGATATGACCATGATGAATGAGCATGTATTGCTCTTCCCAGTTGTCTTTCTGCAGCATCGGGCAGAACCACAAGAAATGGACTAGAGCTCTCCATGCCCACTGGCAGAAAGCCGGGACGGTCGTCTGGAAGGTGTAAATTGATTTAGAAGATTCTGTGTGGCCTTTGAGGATAGAAGTGAGTTAAGCTTTCAAACTTTTGAGTTCTATAATAAAGGAAAGGCTTAGGAAATTCTCTCTTCCTTTCCATTAATTCATCTAGCCACTTCTAACAGATATCCAAATAATAAAAGTGGTAGAAACCCCATTTCTTGTTCATAAGCCTGAAGAGACTTCGGAGTAAATAAAGGATAGAACTCCAAGGATAAAAGGGTAGAAAAACTCATTATCTGCATCCTGTTTATTCACCATATACAAGAACCCTTTGATATGAGCACACATGTCTCCCCGGGGCAGGGCGAAGGGCCGCTTTATTTCTGTAAAGGGTAATTACTATAAGAACTCAAAGAAGAAAACAAAACTTCTCGTGAGAGTTTGGGGGCCAAAACATCTACCCTAAAGCATATATTAATTTTTTTGATAAAATATGAGTGCCTTGTATTATTATTCTAGGTACTAGATATAGAACAGTCATAACTTTAACACGCACACACACACACAAAAAACCTGGGGGTTGTTAAATGCAGACTTTGAACTCCCTCAGGCTAGAGCCCTTGGGAATCCCAAGTGAGACCCTGGCGTGAAAGAGAGAATAATGAGGACAAATAATGGGTTACATACAGAAGAGACCTAGGCAGGGTGGGGGAACCCCAAAGCAAGACTAGACCTTTCTGAAGGATGAGAGGGAGTACCCAAGTCTCTTTTTATTTGAATATCAGCCTATTAACTGTCAGTGGGCCCAAGTGGGCCATGGGGTACAGAGGAGAAGTGATGATAGGCAAGGGGCCCTACCTTTAAAGGGAGAGGTGTGGCATTCTTTCTGCCCACGAAATAGAAACAGATTCATAGATACAGAGAACACACTGACAGCTATCAGAGAGGAGGGAGCATTGGGAGGTGGCTGAGTGAAATGGGTGAAGGGATTAAACAAAAAGAAAAATATTCATAGGCACAGGTATCAGTATGGTGATTACCGGAGGGAAAAGGGGTGTGGGTAAAGGGGGAGAAATGGTGATAGAAGGAAACTAGACTTTGAGAGGTGAACACCCAACATAATATCTAGATGATGAATTGTAGTGTAGTCTTGGAACCCATGTAGTTTTATTAACCAATGTAGCCCCAATAAATTCAATTTTAAAAGCAGAGTAACTGCACAAATGACCATGAATGTTTCTTTTATCCTCCAAACATTACCAGTGATGCTTGAGGACGTACGTTTCTTCTCAGCAAAATAAAAGAATATGTAGTACAGCCCAGATAGACAAGAAGCAGGCAATGACTGGGAGGAAGGATGGGGGGAAAAGACGGGTGATTTATGACACTGGAACAGGAAGAGAATCAGAACAGAAGTGGCTTGCTCTGGTCCAAGACGGGGGTGGTGATATATGAGGTTTGACAACCATTTCCCTTTGGGGGACTTGCCTCTTTTCTTGAACTTAGGGTTCTCTTTCAGTGATGTTCTCAACTCCTTTGTATGTTCTCCCCTTAGCTCACTTCCCTCTGCCAATATTCATAGTATAAAGATGGAAGAGGCACTGAACCCTTTTATCTGTGAAGAAGTACTCCGTTCTCGAAATATGAGCTCGTAATGAAATGCTAATGGACACTTTGATACAGAGAATCTAAATAGTGCCTGGGCAGTAGTATAGCAGGGGCTTAGTGTTATGTTGTTTTTAGTTTCGGCTTAATAGATACACCACAGCTGAAAAATGATTAAAATATCGCAGAAAATATATAAAGTCTTTTAAAATAAGTTAACCACGTGGCAAGGAATATTATTAGGCAAAAAAAAAAAAAAAACAACCAATGTGTTTGAGAGTCAGAAAGAGCATCGGAAGTGGTTTTCCCTCTGGGGGGTTTGCTGAACCCTGGGGAGCTGTGTTTGCAGAGCAGGGGCAGAAAGAAAGCAAAGTTCAGAGCTTGCCTAAAGTCGGGAATGCAGGAGGAAACTCCCCACATTAACCGCCTCAGTGTGTGGGCTAAACTAGAAATAAACCTGGCCCACACCAAAAAGATTGTAAAAGAAATTGCTCATCTCAGGCCTTGCCACAGAATTAGATGGAAAAGAAAATCTCTGTGGAGAATTTGTCCCAAGATGGTATTCATATGTGTTTATAGCTCAATTTTGTACTACCCTAGATATTTCAAGCTGATAATTTAGTTTAAAATGGTCTCAGTTGTTGTACTCCTGGGAACATAATAAAACTTTTCTCAAGAACACCATAGTCCCGATTAGCTTCGAAGAAGCCCCTCAGACCCAATTCCAGGAACATGAAGTGACGAGCAACACACAGGGGAACGGTCCCCCATCAGATGACCACCAGAAACTACACACAGCGGGGGTTTTAGAACCTGAATGCAAACACTAATTACTCATGTCGTTCTACTCAGCCCTGTAACGAGGCCATCCTCCTAGTCAGCCCTAACAACAGCCTCTTTGGGTCCTCAGATCTGGGTGACATCTGTTAGCAGAGGCACATGTGTCTGGCCACACACCACACTCAGGGCACGGAGTGTCCGCGGCCCCGAGCACACAGTGATGCTGATTTACAGGGACTCTGTGGAGCAGCTCATCCCCGGGGAGCCATCGCATAGCTGGGAAGAAAAATACACACACGGAAATCAAAGTGAACGGGGCATTTTAAATAACAAATATGGGCTATTTAAATTAGGAAAAAATGTAAACATAACTTCTCTTCCATGCTTACTCATAAAAGTTAGCCTTTTACTCTCCCAGAACCTCTGGGTAAGAAGACAGACGTTAGACAGAGATTGACTGGGCCCATCCTGTTTAAATCTTTCTCCATAAATAAGGAGGGCAGAATTGCTGTTTTTTTAGAATAGTCTAAGGAGCGATACTATTCATCCCAGTCCCCCTACCCTGCCTTGCATTCCTGGTATCTGTTCTTTAATAGGGCACCACTGGATCAATTAGATGAGTATGGTGTACTCAACCCTAGCAGGGTTTTGTTTCTTTTTTAACTTTCTTGATCTCTTTCCCAGATCTGGTGCTAACCAACATCCAATAGCAAAGTGTAGCTTCTCACTGTCACCGTGCTTTAGCCTGATGAATGATGACAAGTTCCTCAGCCAGTTGTTGAGAGCAGAGAAAGCATCTCCAATGATCATTCGCTGGTACGGTTCAGCTTTACAGGAGCTAGGCTCCCAGCAGACACGCCTCATGTTATTGGACTAAGCCAGCGGCACTGCAATGGGACTCTCCAGCAAGAGTTTCCAGTACTCACTACCCTACTATATCCCCAAATTAGACCAGTGTTGCACAGGAAAATATGTCGCAAGTCAGAACGCCCTTGATTATGATGGAGCTCAGAGCAGAATAAGAACAGCTCTTTAAATCTTAGGAGAAAAACAGCCTCACTCTAGGTCATATTCAATACATATGACAAGTGTATTGTTTCATTGGTAACGCATTCAACAAACTCATTCTCACTTGCATAAATAAGGTTGATGGGATTGCCTTTATTTTGTGAATTTTGGTCTGTTTGACTAGAAAAGAGGAAGGTAATTCAGACACCAGATAAGGTGGCTCTGTGGCAGACAGGACTGCTCTCTCGGAATTCCAGGGCCAGGCATGTCTTTGCTTCTAAGGCTGGCATGTTCACCTGATAATCCAAGGACCCGAGCTAAAATTCAAATTCTCAGCATCTGCAGCTGCTAGCCTTGGTGGCCCTTTTTAGTGAGTTAAGGCTTAAAGCCAAACCCTACTTTCTGTTAGTAAAGGATATATTCTGTCACCTCCTTGGTGATGTCACTTTCTGATTCCAGTTCATGAGCCAGTTGCCCCCCAGGTGAGTGTAGCCCATTCTCACCACAGAGGGGTAAGTATGCCACATGGCCACAACTGGTAAAGGCCACGTTTCTTTACTATGACCTGCCTCCTTCTCCCTCACAGGACCTCTCTCTTACTTTTTAAACTCCTAGGACGATGAGGTTCTGGTTGGCACCAAATAATTTAAGCAACAAAGCCTGCAGTATATTGACCCTGCAGACAGAGGTTTGGTCCTTGGGATAACATCGAGGCCTCAGATGTGTGTCAGCTCTAGACCCGGAAAAGCAGTGAAACTGGGTGAAGCCCACCACGGTTGACCTCAGGAACAGACGAAGTGGTTCCTACCCTCATACTGACCGATCAGTCGAGATCATGACCCCGATGCCATTAGTCACTGTGAAGAATGACTTTTTCCCCTATACAAGCCAACCCCTGGCAGCCATGGGGGAGCCAGGTCTTTGAGCTCACCCGTGACTCTGGGAGTGGAGCTCTCTCTAAAAACAAACCCTTAGTCTCTGTGCCATTCTTGTCCTATTGGGGTATGTAGTGAGCAGGCAAATGGACCCCTTTGGTTCTGTGACAAGAGCCTCCCCGACATGGGTTTCAAGCAGAAAATGAGTGGTAGTTACTCCTTGGGGAGAGACTTCCTGTGCCTGGATGCCAACAAGGAACCTTCAATAAGTTTGTGTCATGACAGCAATGGCCCCATTTACTGTTTGAGAGTCAGTCTGATGCAAGAAGAGAGAAATGTTTCTTTTTTCTCCATCCTCGGCATCAGTAGTTTCTGGAACATTGCACACAGCCTTAAAGTAATTAGAAGATGCCTCAGGAACTGCTGTGAAAACAAAACAGCCATCAAAGATGTGAAGTTCCCCCCCTCTCCATCCCTCACACTTCAACATCCAGAACTTTTTTTCCATCTGTTCCATCCGTGTGACATTTGTTTGAATGAAAGATTTCACTGAGTACTGAAAAAGAAGAAAAGTTGAAAACCCCTCTCCTATTTAATCAACTAAAATGATATTGTGTTATAAATTATTTGGATCATCACAATGGTGCAGACCTCTTTTTATGCATAAATGACGAGCTGGGAAAGGTTTGTTTGAAACCATAACAACAAAACAAAACAGCACCGCTGTCATCCCTAAGTTGCCAAAGATGACGGACCGCGCCTGGTGGGAACATGCTGTGTGCATATGTGCGACGCCTCACACTCTACAACTACAATAATGAGAGTCTGCACATAAAATAATGCACACTAGCAAATTATGCACTCACATCCCTAAATGTGTCCACAGTGCCAGTAGGGTTTGATGGAGCTTACGGGCTGTGTCTTCAGGGATGTGTGATGGAGATTAGTGATGACACACAGATTTTGTAATTTTCACTTCTTCGTTCTATCAAAGGTAGGACTGAATTTTTAGGTAGCCTCTTAGTGAGTTTAACATATGAGCGCAATCCCTTGCAATTGAGACTGAGGCATACTGTAGAAGAACTTGTCTGAAGCTTTCCCAAGCTGTCGTCCAGATTTTGTGGGGTCTTGGAAGACACATGCGCTCCAAAATCAATTTGATGTTCTTGATTGCTAATGTTTGCTTTACGGCCTTAACACTAAACACGTGTATACACACGTGGCCACTTAGCAGCGTACTGCCTGCATGCAGCCCATGGAGCTGCGCTTAACTCACCTAAGGGACCGCTTCTGTAAGGTGGGTCTTTCATCTTCGCAGATTTCAGGTGATGGAACTTGACTAAGTCGCAGGACTGGGCTTGAGAGACCCCTTTTCAAAGTGCTCCACTTTGCCAATCTTTTGAGGATGGGACGAATCCAATCTTTAGCCCAAACTGATATGTGTTAATGAAGAAAGGCTGTCCAAGGCTCTCACATCTGACTGATCCCACATCTGACTATTTACGCTGGTTATTTACGCAGATACGATTGTAGCAGCAATGACATATGTCATGTGCAATGCCCCACAGTAAGTCATTTAAATGAATGATGTCACACTATAAAGCTGCTTCTCATTTTAAAGAAGACTGCATTTTCAGAGTCTTTAATTTAAAGCAATCAAATTGTACTGGCACATCTACGTTTTCATCTTCTCTCACTTCTCTTTTGGCCGATTATACTGGGCACTTCTTGCTAGGGGGAAAGTATATAAATATTGAGCTGTCTATGCCACCAATTTGGTTTTATTCTTAGGTTTTTAACATGAATTGTTTTACCACAGGATTAGAAATAAAAGTAATTGCCTTCCTTTACTTTTTTGTTACCTTTGATGTTGGAATAATCAACTTTGGACTTTCCTGGTGACTCAGGAAGACATGATACTCATACAGAGTTTTTATCTCATTCGGTGTCAGGCATTTGCCTACGTGATCAAATGCTCCTATGGTAGAATACTGTATTGTCTCAGTGAAACAAAAAGGAGAGATAGAGAATTAGTTGATTTCAACTTGTTTTGCAAGCTCTCTGAGAAGCTTAAAAACTAGCATGTATTACAAATATTGAAACGTATTGAAAGACTCCTACGTCCCCTTTTCTAACTTCCATAAAAGTGATTTTCATTGATTTTTCTCTACTTTATTACTGAAAACATTTTCTAACTGATTTTCTGTCTTCTCTTGTTTCTCTCAAGTGCAAATGTTTCTAAATGATCTATTATTCATTTGATTTCTTTGACAGTTTGTACAAAACCTGAGGCTTACTTTTTCTTCAATGTAAGTAAATTGCATTTATTTCAGCATTTCCAATGAGTTTATCCATTAACTGGATACAGGAATCCTCACAGTTAAGTTGTAAATAAATGTGAAAGCTGAATTAGCCATAAAAATTCTCATTAACATTCCCACCACTCCTGATAACTTCACTTCCCTCAGAGGTAATGACACGAAAGAAATCAGTGATCAAATTTTGTGGACAAGTCCCAACATTTTACTAAACTGTATTTGAAAATGTATGTTTATGGATTGATAATCAGCAAGGCATTAAATCACATGAAGCACGTCACTGCCTTTGTGTACTAATGAACTCAATCACTGTTGCCAAATTCTCACCAGTATTTTCTCTACCGCCCACCCCTGGGTGTGCTGCCCACTGGGATTCACTATTCAGTGGGTGAGGGAACTCAAGAAGCTGTTAAGCAGAGCAACTCTCGACTTGAAATGGCTTGTTGACATAACAGGAGACTGACTAGTTAAAAAGTCAAATATTTATATACTACATGTATACTATATATACTCTATCTATATATAATATATACAAGATCGGTCCAGAAATATCCAGCCATGTGCTATGAGAAACAGGGACATTTATTCAAGAAGATACAAGAAATTTGTTTCTGAATCATCACTGTAGACCCACGATGCATCTCTGGTTATGACCTTCTGGAGGAAATCTGGATCATTGGTACCAGTTTGAATCAAGTCATCAGCAGCTGCAACGCTATTGGCACTGCACTCCTTGCACCATCCCCGAGAGCCGTCTGAATCATCTGAATAGTTTCCTCTGAGGAGTGTTCAAGCTGAATGCAAAACTCGATGCAGATTTATTGCTCATCTCACTCAGTCATTTTGAATGTGACGGCCACACAGTCCACTCGCTCACTCAACAGCATCTACTGCCCCCACTGACTAGTACAGTGAAGTCATCATTGTTCACACATGCACATTCCAGTCCACTCTCCTTGGCTGCCAGCTTACACCAATGTCGCACAAACTGTTCTTATTATGTTAATAATGGCTGGATGTTCCCCAGACAGGCCAATATATAATATAAATCTCTCTATATAATATATACTATATAGATATCATATAATACAGTGGTACTTGAGTACTCGTCTGCTCCAGAACTCATCAAACCTGGTACTCATCGCATTTGATGAGAAACAATGTTTCAGCACTCAGCGCTTGCTCGCCATCGCCAGACTTGCTAGAACTTGTGTGCATCGCAACACCATCCCACGAGAGAAAACGCTGCGTTATCATCACCTGCTCACCACTTCTTGGAACAAATTAATGATGAATATTGAGATACCACTGTATCTATAAATACCTACATGTATGAAAAAGACAAAAATTATGTATCACAGAGATAGGATTTGTCACAGTGACAGAAGTTTCTCCAAAGAATGTCACTCTGTCCTAGTACTAAATTCTTGCCCTCTGTTCAAGAGTGTGATTTCATATCACCTTCCTTCACTCAATTTCTTTTCCTTGGTACTTCCTAGACTTTTCTTTAATCAAGGCTCAATGCCTTCTCTCCCATAGACCTATTTGCACAGCTATCTCCTAACATTCAATCAGATGTCACCTCACACTCACTTGGCCTGTCCCAGACCCATCCACACGTAGTGGCTCTCTCACCTTGTCTGTGTTCTCATCTCCGCCATCCATCCAACAGTCATTCTCTGCCGGTCACTCTGTTTCATTTCTGTTGCAGCATCTGCACCATTCCATTCCTCCCTCTCTGCAGTGTGAGGAGGGTAACAGCCATTCCTGTGCAGCGCAGACTGACCCTCAGTGCCCAGAGCAATGCCTGGCCCATGGTAAGCACAGAGATAGGGACCTACGTGAATGTGGGCCTCTCTCCTTCCTCCCTGGGATACAGGGTCACCCAATGCCCTGAGTGCTGGTCTCCACTTGTCTTCGAGGCCTAGAGCTGCTGCCGACTCTCCTCTTGATCTGACAGGGAGCTTTGCTATGGGCAAGGGGATCTTAGCACAACCTCCACACGTATTTTGAAGAATAACATTGACATTAATTACAAACGCAGCTCCTTTACCCTCCAAATGCCGGCCCTATATCTCACTAAAATATACAGCTTTTAATTCCTTTTTTTCCTAGAAAAGTGTATATGGCTGAACCCATTAAAGATATGCTAGTTACTTATTCATATTTTTACTTAATATCAGTTCTCTTAAACCTCATTTTAGTATTAAATAATTTCCCCACAATTAAATAGAAATATGGACATTCCTGGTAGTTGAGTGATTTTTGTCACATTATTTTCCTTTCCAGATGCCATAGTTTTATGTTGTGCAAATGATCCTCTCATTACCAGATGGTATGAGAAAGAAAGTGCTTCAGGGAGGTATATGTTCTAGAAGCCTGTACATTAAGTAGCTATAAAAAAGCGAAGCTTTGTAAACTCGCCAGCAAAGTATCTGAACTCAGCAGTGTGGACTTGGGAATGCAAACACTGAACCCCCCATATGACCAGATGTGGACATTCCTGATGCATAAGTTCAGTCAACCAATAAAATGTTTTCAACTAAAAGGGTAAAGTGGTGATAACAATGCTAATGTTCTTGCCTGAAAAGTATAACTAAAGCAGACAGAGATACAAAAAAAAAATTATCTTGCAAACCAAATACAGTGTTTACCAGACTGTTCTTTTAGCCTAGTTTTAGAATTCCACAACTTACAGTATGCAAGACATATCTAAAAGAATTACATAAAGATAACTGATGATTATATTTCACTATCACCCCAAACCTAGTATGAACCATAGTTTAATCGCTGCAATTCTAAATGTGATTGTAGGAGAGGCATTCACGGCATAACTTCTTATCAACATGAAGGCCCAAGTATCTACTCTCTTGTGATTGAGAGATTTATACTTTCAACTATGAACATCGACTTGGCATCCCTCTAAAGATGCTGCTTCCAAATCTCCTGTTCGCTCTGCCAGCATCACAGGTAAAAACTTGAAGAGGAGGGCCACGCTTGGACAGCTGTGCGCCCAACCTTAGGTCTGACTCGCCAACATGGACTCATTGTTCCTTCCCGTGGCTTGTCTCACTGTTTCGTGTATTAGTCTTTTTTTCCATTCCCGCTCACCTGGGAGCCCATCCTCAGTGGATCCCTGAACTGCAGAACGAACCTCCAATCTTCAATTTTTTAACCTAGATGGAGGGTATGATTTACTTGAGTCTGAAAGCCATGCTACTTCCTTTCCCCATTCTGGATGGAGTCAAGGCTCATTGAGATAGTCAGGGTCCCATGACTCGGCTTGACCCTTTAAACCTGACCACCCAAATGACACCACTGTGGGCTTTTCTCTTCTCGGGGAAACCCACCTGCTGCCCGCTTTGTACCGACAGCAGGGAGGCATCGCAGTGCCCGGGATGCCCTGCCAGTTAGCTGAGAGCTGATTCCCGCCAGGCAATTGGCAGCCACCGTCAACAGCCTGCCTCGTTTTCAACGTAAATGCTTTCTCACGCTCATTCACACATTAATAGTGTTCATGTGATACCCGGGCTGCTGTCCGCATTCACTCTGGGGAATTTTCCACTAACCCCTTTGGGAGCGTGGCAGAGAAGAAGTGCAAAGCACCATGTGGGCTTGTGGGTTACAAGGCGGTGCAGGAAAGCCAGGATCTTTGTTCCAGGTCCCACTGGGTTCCGGGCAGGAGATGTCAGAGCAGGTGCGAGGGCATCCTGGCGGCATTCAGCCTGGGCAGATGCCAGGTTTTACCGCATTCTTCATTGAGTTTTGCAATCATAATTTTAAAGTTATTTATTCTTTCTTCTTTTAAATGAAAATAAGATTATCACTTTATAAAACAACTTCAAAATTGAATTTAGTTTATTACTCTAGCATATTCTCAAAATGACACTACAAATGCCATCTCTACCAAAATCCAGGTTTTATTTATAGTTTTATGTTACATGATGCTTTACATACAAACAAAAAATTCCTCAAACATTCAACATTCCCCTTGCATGCAAAGAAGGTATATGTTTTTAAAGCTGGTTTGCATATAAGCTTTAAACACTTTTATCCTTTGGGGGATAAAAAGCCAGTTAGCTTTCTATCAGAAATTAAAATTATCTTTGCACAAGAAAAGCTTGAGTAAATGTATTTATAAATAAACTAGTCTTCATATTTCAGTTAAAGTTTTACTGTATGCTTTGTAATTGGTATTTCTTCTTTTGTACTAGCAATTTTCAGAAACTTTTTAAATTTCACAAAATCTCTATTAACCTTTTGTGAAAAGGTTAATTAAGACAAGAGTATCTATTCATAATACTATTCACTTGAGTCAAGAGGTTTGCAGGGAGGAAATGGCAATAGACCACGTGCTCTGAAGCAGAATGCTTTACACAGTCTATGATGCATTCAGCCTCAATTGGACTGAGACTTGGAAATGTTTTCCCTGAGTTCAAGTACAGCTCCAAATCCTAAGGCGTCTATTGCTTGACTAATCGGGCACATAAAAAGAAAATCTTTTTTGTCAGTTTTCAGGAATGGAGTAAAGTGAGGCGAAAAACCTAAAAGCAAATTCCAGTTTTACAGTAATCAAATGTGAGATCTGGTTGGAAATACACGGGTGCAAGTTATCTGACATCTTGTGATTTAAAGACCAATTAGTTGACACATGAAGTTTACATACATTGTTTATAAGATTTTGATTATGTGTTAAAATAATGCAACATTGCTATAATAACGTAGAACATCCACAGAGTTTGGGGCAAAAGTAAGCTTACAATTGTGAGTATGTTAAATACAGAGTTTATTCTTATATTATTATTTATTGATTATTGTATTATTTTCTATACAAACAAATGTAAACCTACTTTTGTCCCACCCTGTACGTGACTACTGCAATTGGTTAGGTGAATTTATTTTTCTTTTACAATTCATATTAAAAAGGTTTACATCTCTCTCTGATATATGTATACACACACAAAATTTCCTATTGTAGTACATATTTTACTCTGAATTAAAGAATATTTTAATATCCTTGCTCATGTATTGAAAGTATTATAGAAAGGTGAGAGCAACCCTGTAACAAAAGAATCATTTATGAAATACTTATTTGAAAAATATATAAACTTGGGACTGAATGACCAATGTAGTTTTTCAAGCAAGAAATCAACATACCGCCTGATGAAAAAGGTACAAATACATGCTGTGTTAGCAATGTGAATGGCTGAGTGAAGGCTAATAACAATGCTGAGAAGAGAATGTCACTTCCCCTCCCAAACAGACAACCAAGCAAACCGAAAATAGAGGCGGCATTGGAAGAAACGGGAATATACCTCGACATGAGTTCGTACCACCGTTCTTCATTTCTAGGCCATGCTCCTAGATGTGTGTTTTGGTGGGACAGAACTAAGAAATCCTGCCTAGGTATTACTTTTCTTAGGAATATGTGTGAGTGGGGAAAGGGGAGGAGTAGGACTAGATATTACAAAAGAGAATACCTAAATTAGGACAAGCATGTAATTCAGGTATTTTATTGGACGCCATCCTGGGAACTGATATATTCATAAACACGCAACGCCAATGTTATGTATTAAGGGTCCCTTAAAAGTGACTTAGGAGATCGTCTTGGCATTCCTTCCACATCTCCATTCCCATGAATATTTGGTTTTCCAGTGCAGTACACAGAGCCAGTGAAGTCTGGGAGAATTTTCTGAGATCACAGGAATGATTTGCTGCACATCTGCCCCAGGACTCATTTCTCCTGCCCACCCCACAGTTCCTCGGAGGATTTCAGAACTCCCCCAAATCCTACAGGAATGCTACTCCTTTGGGAATTTGTTCAGGCCTTGAAATCCACCCAGGCCTGAGCTGTCTTCAAAGCCGCCACCAATCAGCAGATTCCCCGGCAATCAGCAAAAGCACCTGGGGGATCCCGTGTCACACAATCATATAAGTGGTTTGGAAATGTGTTTTAATGAGGTGCTTGTCCTAAGGGAAAAAGAAAGCCTTAACTCTAATTTAAGTTGAAGCCAAGAAATATTTTTGCAGTTTCATTTAAAGATGATTTGGGGAGGTCTTTTCAGTTATAAAAGCTGCATGACTCCACATTCAGACAAACTTCAGGCAGAATTTGCATTATTAGTAATATGCACCCATATAAGGGTTACGGACATTTATATTTCACTTTGCGAAGAGCGTATTCTCAAAAAGTTCTAGTGTTGGCAGAAACGTGTGGATTCCAAATTTATCAAATTACTGGAATTTGAGTTTTAAAAATCCACACGACTGAGTTGTAGTAATGGCTGGGAACAATAGCTAAAGAGCTCATTGTAGAGTGTCTCTTCCTGGAAGCAGAAGCCTGGGCAGTGCAAATGCACAAAACTAATTTACTTGAATCCCTCACCTTGCTTCTAAATTTACTCTAGAAATGGCCTTTAGAAAGTTACATTATGCCTGAGCTAAAAGCAACTTCAAGATAACAAATTTCAAAGTTCCAGGCTCCTTTCTGACTTTAGACACTGCTACTCTTGTCAAATATTTTTCTCTGGAACACATACTCCCCCCCACCCCAGGTTCATACCATCATTAACTCAGGTCATTATTAACATTGTCCCATCAGGGCAAATGAGGGCCTTTAGTTATATCTCCCTTATACCATGAAATGCATTTTCAATTGTGTTCCCGAAAAGAAGAAGGAGGAGGAAAAGCTCAAGGAGTTTCTAATTATCATTCAGTATCTAATTTTACTAGATTAATATCAGCCCCATGCCAATTCTGTGATCCTGAACTCCAAGAAGTATCTAGGCCAATTTCAACACTTCTCTAGGTACCACTACAAAAGTATCCAACACGAATGGACAGGTGTGTACTTGTAAAGATTTTATGAAACAACAGTCAGAGTCTTCAGTATGTAATTCATCACAAAATTGGAGCGCACGTGCTGTCAGCCGAATACGGACCCAGCACCAAGCAGCAGACCCTGTGTTAGCTGCTAGAGACTCAAAAGTGCCTGTGACTCAGCTCCCCCACTCAGAAAGGGTAAAGCCTAGTAGGGAAGATGGGCTGTTATGCAAATAATTACAACATTTTATTAAATTATTTACTATAATCCTAACAGGTCCTGATAAGTTATGTATAAATTATAATAATGTGTATATTAGGAAATGCCTCTCGGAAACAATGATATGTTAACCAAAAAATGAGGAGGACTTTCTGGGAAGATCAAAACAGAAGAGCAGGTTCACAAACAGGTGGCCAAGAAAAAGCCAGACACAGTAAGGTCATTACTTAGGACTTTCTAACCCAGGACGTGTGATGGAGCACAGCATGACAGCAGGTTCAATTTTAAGGAAGTGGAGGACAAATCGTACCGATAAACTATATCTTCTGGGTCATGGGAAGCCATCTGTTGATGACAAGACAAAGACTTGCCTCTGTAGAAAGAACAACACCGGGAACAGATGGATTGCTGTGGCATTTTGTGGTACACGATATGGTGCACATATGAAAGATTCTTCATTCTTTTCTAAGAATTCCTACCAAATTTTTGTTAAGCACCCTACCTTGCTGGGTAGCAAGGATAATTCAGCTTAGCAAGCAATGACATCTTAGTCTACTCCAATAACTTTTCAGCAATTTCTAGCTTAAAACTTCATTTAAGACAATTCAAAGCATCCTCTCAACAAGCCCATGCAGAATTACCTGCAAATATGAGCCCTTACCTGCACAAAGACCTGGGGATGGGGAATATTTCTGGAACCTTGAAGTCAGACTTTCTAAACTATAGTAAGATGCTAAGTGAAATCAGCCACATAGTCAAAGACAAGTATGTATGATCTCACCTATAAATGGAACCTAATTAACAAAATGAACAAGTGAGCAAAATAGAACCAGAGATTTAGAAATAAAGAACAAACTGACGGTGACCAGAGTGGAGGGGGGAGGGGATAACAGGGGAAAGAAGGCATAGGGGAACCAAAGGAACACTAATAGAGAACTCATTGGCATGGACAAGGGTGGGAATTTAAGGTGGGATTGGGTGGGCAGGGAGAGCAATGGGGGAAAAGGCTGGACAACTGTAAATGAATGACAATAAAAAAAGAATAACCAAAACATGAAAATATATTATAGTAGAGTGCATTACTATGCTTTGATATGACCTGTTAGAAGGCAATGGTATGCTGATGACATTAGATTATAGGATTTTCGGATATAGATTTTTAAAAATCTGCATTTAAAATGAAAGCTTAAAATATTAAAATAAAGGAGTAACATAACACTTTTAAGAGGCTAGGCTGATTTCAATAAATAAAGTTAAATTAACTAGAAAAAATTTTAATTCACTGAATATATTAGTTGAGGTTTAACCAGTAGAGCAAATATAACCAATGGTAAATAGAAATTTATTCTAGGAAATGCATCTTGCACAAATATGGGAGCTACTAGGGAAGTGCAAGTTTGGAGGTCAATGTATAATGAGAGAAATAATTACTGATCCATCTGCCTGAAGCACTAGCACAGGTGGAAAAGCAGAGCTTCTGGGCAAACTGAACACACTCAGCACATCCAAGCCTTGGAGTGGAGATGCAGAGGGAGGGATCACAGAGCAGCTGAAGAGCCCACAGTCAGGCATCTGGTGCTGGGCCGGGTGCCATATTAGCAGGACCAGCATTTGGGAAAAGAAACTGGACAATGAACAGAAGACCAACAGACCCACTGATGACCCATGTGTCTGTCTGAGACTCCTCTGACCATGCCACCTTCTGAGAAGGATGCCCACCACTTTACTTCCACTTTTGTGCAGGTTTCTCTTTGGGCGACTCTAATACACAGGGCACAATCTAGCTCTGCCAACTTGGTGTTTACATAGCCATCTTTAAGTATATATAATCTCCAAAAAAGATACCAAAATTATGCTTCCACCTTCCCTTGTGCAATTCTCTGTCTTACAAACAAGAGTATGCTAACACTTAGGCAAAGAGACTGCATAGACTCTCACTTTATCCATCTTTAAGTAAGGACGTTCTCCTTCTAGCCAAGTCCCACTCCTTCGGCATTTTGTAACTCAAATATTGAGATATCAGGTTAACTGCTCTTAACATATGTAGAGAGTGGAGCAATGAGAGAAGACAAAAAAAAAACTGGGCAATACATACATGCATTCACATCAGAGCAAAGAATAAATATAACTACAAACACTTTTGTCCTATGAGTGGTCATGTGGCCATAGCTGCTATTTAAAACATTCTTTGTCCCTTTGTCCTTAGCAAGAGCCCCATCTGCTCACAACTGATTGCTTGGCTCCTTTATCCAAATCTTCATTCCTAAACAGTCTGGGCCAGAAGCAGTGTCTTGTCTATCTAGTTGTTTTGTTTTCCTATTGAAATGTGTCACATGATACAGATGCACTAGGAGGGTCTCCACGAGGTCTCTCCACACCAGACACACTCCTCCCTGTCACCAGGAATGAAATTGGATGTATTAACAACCCATTTTACCCTGGGTAGTCAGATCACTTGTTCCAGAAAGGAACCTCCTCTCTATGTATTGGTTCAGCGGCATGATAAATCCCCAGTAGTAGTTGTAGATTCTGATTTAGTGGACCCAGGACTTTGTACCCTTGGAAACACAGCCTTTCCTTGAAATCTAGGACCTGTAAACTACTGCACCCCTAAGGTACAGACCCAGAAAGAAAAATTCTTGTTAGAGAATCTTTAGGGGTAATTTGAGAGAAGCACCTCCTTGGCCACCTCGGACAATGTAAGTAGACTCAAAGATAATTAGTAGCTCAGGAATTTCAAATAACAAATATGTGAAAAAATACAATAAAGGATCATATAATGGGTTAAATAATAGGTAGCTTTAAGGTAGAGATAAACCATTGCTTTCTCTGCTTCCTCCCAAGAAAAGCAACAACAAAAACTTGAGAGAGTTTAACTTATGGAGAAAATGCAGCCAAAATCTTAAGATGGCCTCACACATGTTCTAAACAGTCTCTAGGGAAAACAAGAGAAGATCTTCATTAGCATTCTAATTTTTTTACTCTGCATGCTTTTCACAAAAATTCCATTGTAAGTGTTTCTATATTATATGATATTAGACAGACTAGGCAGATTCCAAAACTATCTACAGTTCTGAAGATAATTGGCTATGATTTCTACAAAAGTGTACATGTTTACAGGAATGCAAAAGCCCAAGAAATCTATCTTTCCTTCCTATCTGATATTATAAAATAACATATCATATATATTAATAATGCAGAGCATATTGATAACAATGCCCTAAGCTGAGACCATGCTCTATTTGCTCATCCTGACTCACTCAGTGTTCGGTATAAATGACCCGAGCAATGATTCCCTCAGTCCTAGACATTTTGAAAATATAAAAAAGAATGATTGAACTGTGAAAAAGAGTCCAAATGAATATATGCTATTAGAAAACCCTGATAGTGATGTGAGAAGAAACCCATACATATTGAACTATAAATATTTATAAGGAAGGAATGAAATTTTAAAAAGTTAAAAAGTCAAATACCAGAGCAAAGACTTTGTAATATTTCTTATCTTGATGAAGAAATAAAATTTATCTTGTTTTATGAAGCCAAGTGAAACAATAACTGATTGAAAAATGTCCAACGTATATTTTAAACTTTGTTAAAATAAAAAAAGAATACGTTAGTTAGCTTGACCACATCCTTGGGATTAATTTATGTGTGTGTATTAGTGCATATGAGAAATATATAATTATATGTGTTGTATCATACATTATACTAATGAACCACTTAGGAAGAAGAAAGTGACAGTAAGTGTCACTGCATGAATTTTCAAAGACAAAATATTAAATATCGAACCAATAAAAAGTTTTTTGAAAGTGTGTTCCTGTTTTATATAATTATTGGACCAATTTTGAATGTCTCAAAACTTTTCTAGGGAAACGTAGCTACAGTAAAACCCTCTATGCAACATACCATTGGGACAACAATGAGCAGAGGGCCTGATAAACCTCTCCAGAGCCTGAGGGAGACGCTGGATGGGGGCGAGTTTTATGTACTGAGTGGACAAGTCAGGCGAGCTCAGAGTTGCAGCACTGGGGACCAGCATCTCTACACAGCACCACGCTATGTGAGGGGCAGGCAGGTGCATGAGTGCAATGTCTCAGCAGCTGCACCCTTCACTCCTAAAGCGTGATTGTTGTGGAAGTGGGAAGCATGGAGAGTGATGAGTGCCACACAGTGTGTCTTCAGTTGTACAAAAGCACGTACGCGGTACAAACAGTTCTCGGTTAAAGCTCCTATGAGGGACTTTTAATCCCACATCTTTCTCGTGTACGTGAATTAAGGTTACTATGGAAATTTTCACTGTGAAATTTCCTGACTCTTGACTCTTTAAGTCCTCAGTGCTAACGCTGAGGTATTGATCCAATACCAGATCCAAATGACCACACATTCAGATATTTCTATCTGCTCAAGGTGTTTCTAGAATTTAGCCTTTTAAAAACAGAATTCAGGTGGAAGAGACACACGAAACTCAGAAACAATAAGAATCTGTCCTAATGGTTAGCAGCAGATCTCTCTGTTCACAGATGGCTGAGAATGTGGAAAGGGATCAACACCCACAGTCCTGACAGAAGGTAGAGGAATGACAGAAAATTAATGGTTATCGATGCAAAATGTGTGAGAAACCTCAGATGGCAGAGGAAATTCCCAAAGGATCCAGCTTCACAATCAATATCTGAGATAACAATACAAAATTTTATATTAATAAGCTTTCACCACCTTCAAACAAAGCGAAAAGCACCTTTGGAGATCACTTGCATGCGCACCCAAACAGCCAGAACGAGGTGTGATGCTGAGGACGGCACCCCGGAAACCTCGGGAATGTCAGGGCGCCCCCCCAATGGAGGATTCAGTCTACACAACCTCATGTGGAGGTACCTTCATGTGGACACAGGCACTGCTAGCTTTCTGCTCAACTGTTCAAACCAGGTGGTGGCCAGAAGGACTCACCAGCATGATTTGTCATGTTGATAAAACCTCATGCTCGTGGACTGTGGTGGCTCACTGGAAACATGGCCTGTTTAATGACAGAGGCTCTAACAGTTTACCTTGACCCTAAACCGCAGCCCCAGAGGAGTCCTGTAAACAGCATCCATGACAGTGACCCCATGTATAGAGTTGGCTGACACCAGCGGGATCTCCCTTGCTCTGGCCTGGCCAGGACGGCCTGTCCTACTACTGGGCACCATCGCTCCTTCCCTCCTGCCCCATGTGAGGTTGAATCCATCATCAAAACTTCCCCACACAGAAAAGTCCAGGACCA
>PVKM010004055.1:0-54004 GCA_004027735.1 Carollia perspicillata | reverse complement strand
ACAAATTTTGTGGCAATTGTTAACAGCAATGAGAAATGAATACAGTTTAATAAAATAAATGCAGTCTTTGATTAGGTAAAGGTGACATAAACATGTTGAAGTCATCAAGTGTTTGGATTCCAGAAATTACAAAACTCAGCCTGCATCACCTATATTTAGGTGTGACCAACTAACCTCTTGGTTTTTTGTTTTTTTGCTTGTTTGTTTGTTTTGTTTGTTTTTGGCCTTCACCACTGAACTCTCCTATTTGGATGCACACAACACTACAATTACTTAATACCCTTTGTTTTCCCAAGATTTATTCTTAGGCTTGATGAACTTCCCTTGCAAATCCTTGCTCCATCCATTCATTACAACCAAACCTCTTACACTACTTTTAGTAACTGCAGAAAATATCACCACAGTAAGATTCTACCAGAAAATCCACTGTATACCCTAAAGCAAAATAAAGCAAGATGTATTTATAATAATTGCTTAAACACTAAAACTAATGGAAGGCAAATAGATAGTTAGGATTTATTTTAATGAATCAAGAAAATATTATTTTTCTTTTTTTTTTAGCAATACTACTACTTTTCCTTGAACATTTATACCAACTATCTTAGTAAAATTGTTTTTCGTATGTGGTTTACAGGAGAAGACAAGAATGCAACTTTTAATAAGGCTACCTATTTGATTCAGTAACATGTATTGAGAACAAGGCCAATTTCCTACTTGTGTACAATACTGAAGCATTATATTCCATCGTAAAATACACAACGGACTTTCAGGTACTCAGTTTCCCGCTTAAGAGAAGGAACAGTAACACATCTTTGGATCAATCCCTGATTTCAGCATCTTCTTTCTTTGCCCTTTTATAACTAACTCCTATGCTGAATTTCACCTTTATTATTTCCAATAGATTTTATCATATATTTATTTAATTAAGCATTATTATGCTTTTTAGGATATCCAAGCTGACAAATGCTGAGAACAGAATCTTATGAATATTTTAAAAATCAAATATTTTTTCAATTAAAAGTTTTATAAAATATATACATATTTAAACATTTCTTTAATTAAATAGTTGGTAAAAGTGAAAAATGTTATTCACCTATCCTGTGGAGCTCAAACTACCTTTAGAATAATATATTAATTTTTCAAGATCACTAAGGGACTAATAATGACTATTTTAATAATTTAAAAGGGTGACATAAATGTCATGTAAAAGGAAAATTGCAGTGAAGTCAATAATGAGGAAACTATCTTTTTTGTGGCATAAAGCAAATATAGCTGCGAATCTGCCCTTTTGTGTTTGCTGGTACTTATCAATGATGCCGAAGCTCCTCATGAAAAGGGTGGAGTCTTTTGAACTAACTGCTGACCTGCACTTGACCATGTATGTGCCTTGCTATGGCTGGTGGGATGATAGTTAATGTGATGGAAGAAATGCCTTGAAAATTCTCGTTCATTTAGGCTCACTCTCTCTTGCTGCTCTTGGGATTAATCGATACATCTTAAGAACCACGTAGAGTGGCCCAGCTGAGCCAAGCTCAAGCTAGTGACTCACAGAATCCTGAGGTATATAAATGACCACTTTTTAAGTCACTAAATTAATCATGCTGTTTTGCTCTACACAATAGAGCTGACAAAATTTCCTCCAAATTTATAGACTGTATATTCTGTAAATCTACCTCCAACAAAATACTTAAATGCTTGATAAAATACACCAATGCATATACTTCAGAATACGTGTGTGAGCTTGCAAGAAGGGCAGGGAGATCACAAGACCAAAATGTAGAATGAAGACAAATACAGAACGCAAGTGGGCCAAGCCAGCAGTGACCACAAGGGGACTGGAAGAGTTCACGGAAGTCAGATGTTTCCTTGTTTAGTTTGTTTTCAAGTTCCACAGGCGACGACATTGAAGAACTTGAGCTTGTGATATGGGGCTTGTCTGCGGTGCAGGGTGACCCGGCATAAAAGTGAATCCCCCCAGATCAGCACTTCCAGCGAAAGGATAAACAAGATTACAGTCCTCCCTTAGGACACGTGACATCTCTGAGACTTCGTAATTCCAAATGGCTTTCACATAGGATTCGAGTGGTCTTCCAGGTCACGGTCCAAGCCCTCATAAGCTTGTATGAATTTAAAGCCGGAAGTGGCTTAGAGTGTTCATGTCCCGCGCAGAAGCAAACAGAGCTCTCGGGCAGTGAGTTCACACTAAAACCAAATCTTAGAGCATTCAACATGCAAAATAACCATGAATATGAATTCTCCAACAAAGGCCACGAAAAGTCAAAAGGAAGGGAATACGATGGAGTCTGAAAGATAATCAAGCCATGGAATCGGGCTCAGGAGGAATTCTCATATTGGGAGAATCAGTTGGAGGATATATTGTGTTCATCAGAATTAAAGGATGAAGGAAGGAATCAAACATAGAAGCAAGACATCAAACTACTATTAAATCTAGGAATGGATACTTGAAAAAAATAAAAATTTCAGAAATAAAACATTGACGTTAAAATCATAAAAAATAGAAGTAATGAAAATTAAAATCCCTGTATGTGAGATTAACAGACTAGACACAGATGCAGAGAGATTTAATGACTGAAGACAAAGCTCAATAAATTATCTGAAATTCAGTTTAGAGGCACAAAAAACAAAAATTATTCAGTCCACTCCTGCGTTACCGCAGCTCCTACTCGTGTGCTTGGTGATTCCAATCGCCTTCTGAACATGGAAGGCAGTCCTTCTTCCTGGTGGGCAACACAGGTCCTACTGTCCCCTATGGCCCTTACGTTCCCATAGTGATCTCCGGATAGCCATGCCCCAAATGCACATCCCTCTCATAGGCTGTTTCTAATGCTCTCCTGCCTGAACTTATGGCCAGGCAATTGGCCATCACCCATGAGTTGGTAGAAATGAAGACAGGCTTTCATCGCTGTTCAATTCCTTCGTCATTGCAAGGAACATGGCACATAATTCAGCCCACTGGACTTCTCTCCTTTCCCCTTCTTTGACGGGAGTGGCAGCCTTCCACACAAAATTTTGCCCGTCCCCTTAGGAACTGCCGCAGCCAACTCTTTGCTGGACAGCCAAGAGCTGTTTATAGGGTGGTATCCAAGGGCGGATGGAATCTGGCAGCTGCTCACACAGGCCCAATGTCATTCGTAAGGGCAGAGGTTTCTCAGTTGTATCTACCCCTTGCATTTCCTGGCTAGTGGGAACAGATACGTGTTTTACTAAAGAGGTAATATTAAAAAGTTGCTTCCTTTCATAGACACGGGAATTGATCCATTGATTTTGGCTGTCTGAAGTTTACTTTCAAAAATATTCGCATGAGTATCAAGTTCAACTATCCAAAGAACCACACAGAGAAATAAATAGAAAAGTGTTAATAATATCGGGGATATTGATCTGGGGATCAATTTCCCAAATATCCTGTCAAAATGCATAGAATTTGTAACTCCTTTGAATCAAGGAAAGGGGATCCTGAGTAAAATCAAGGTCATGCTACAGAAAAGAAATTCGCTCTTTCAAATGTCACTAGTCACAAATAAAAAAAATAGAATTAATTGTTAATTGAATAGCATTACTAAAAAATAAAAGAGGTGAAGTTTGCTGGCAAACAAGAGGCACACACATACGCACACCTCCACACATATGCACACAAACACAGAAAGAGGCTGACACATTAAGAAAGTGAGCAAATGTGGATGTGATACACACACAAACATACAATTATATACCTGGTACCTGATTACTGTGGAAATAAAAGAGACTTTTAAAGATATTTCAATAAATATCTGACTCATGTATAACACATGACAAATTGTTGAAAAGATTGGATCAGTTTTGATTTCTATCTCTCAATAGGATTGAACAGTCAACTCTGTTTCTTGTTCAGTGATGTTCATTGTTGTACCTCCTAAAAATTAAGCAAAGCCTTACAGATTTGGGTTGAAGTCTAAGCACCTTTGTACTTGATTATTTCCCTTGACCGATTATTCCACAGTGTAGTGGCTCCACTCTAGAGGATATGGGCTCACGTTGACCGAATCGCACTTCCTATGGGTGCGTGGAAGACTCGTACCTGGCCCGTGGGCAGCTCCGGGCCTGCGCCAGTGGGATTTACACTGCAAGGGCCTTAGCTTTCATCTGCTACTTACTCCAGATCCACAGATCATCCTATTACAAGGTTCCTTTGTTTTTCCTATCACAAGGCTCCTCGGAGATAAACGTTCATCATCTAAATGTGTCAAAGCCTCTAAGGAAGGAGACCCACACCAATCCTGCTCTGCAAGAAACCCATAGTTTTGCTTCACTTAATACCTATAAGAGGAATCTAATGATTCTTCTAAAATAAAGTAATAAACAATGAAAAAAATGCAACCACAGGCATAGAAACATGGAATAGACTGAGAGTGATCAGAGGGGAGATAATGGTTGAAAGAAAGGGAAGGGACTAGACAAAGACTTGCATGAATGACCCATGGTCATGGACAACAGTATGGGGATTGACTGTGGGATTGGGGGGTGGGCTGGGTGGAGGCGGGCAAAGGGGGGAAAATTGGACAACTGTAATAGAATAACAATCTAAAAGCGATTTAATAAAAAAATGTAAATTCAGATGGGTGGTTTTGTGTGCTATTTTAAAATGTGTACTTACTGAAAAGGAAGAAAATGGTTCATTTTCTTTTCACTCTTCAAAGTAAAAGATTTGATAAATTCTGTTACCCAAATCTCTAGAGAGCAAACTTTACAAAGTATAAAAAATTGAATGCAAATCTCTTTTACTGTCTTCTAAGTTTTACATACTAAACACAGGAACCAATTTCTTTCTGCCCAAGGATTATTTCTGAATTGAATAACAATAAACCCCTGTGGAACTAGAGAAATAATTATATATATGCAATTGTATGTGTCTATTCTTTTGACTTCATAGGCTATCTTCTTCTTTAAGGAATAGGAATGCTAATAGATTTTCCCTGGATTTACTTTAGTTGAGAATTATGGGTTTGAGAAAGTCCAACAAAAATACATACATGGTTTCTTAGAAAAGTTTGCATTTCCCTAATTTCTGAAACAATATAGCATTTGTAACAGTTCTTTCAGAATGCCAAATATGATTCAATCTCAAAATCTTTTACTAATAAGAATCTATGTGTTCAATCCTTTATTTCTAATGCAGTCTCTATAATCTCAAAATTACATGATGTTATTTTATATCATATTGCAAAGTTTCATTAAGTGTAACAATAATACATAACTTCATTGTTTATAAATATTTAGCTTATTATTTATAAATATATATTAATATTTATGTTATCGCTTACAAAATATATTGTTAGTATGAAGAGCAGCTACAATTTGGTGCCGATACTCTCTATCCCCCAAATAAAAGCGTATTATATTCACAGCATACCTGTGTAAAGCATTTCTTTTTAATATGGCATCACGAGATCTTTAACATTCCCCTCACTGTTACCACACCCACAAAGCTATGAACACACCTAAGGGGGCAAAATCCATCCTGTTTTCTAGATTTTGCAAAGTCCACACTAGGAGGCAGAAGAGTAGAAAAATGTGTGCCGCTGCAGCTAGCTATCTTTTTGATGCCTTGTCTCTTTGCAGAAGTGATGCCAAGATACTGCAAATGTCTAACCGAGACTGTTTTATAACAAGCACATCCAGCATTTACCTCTAAGACTCCAGTGTCAGATACGTGATCTCTTAGACTTAACACCAGAGAACAGGATGGGCTGTCAGGCAGCGTCTGCGGTGCTGAGGAGGAATGGATAAAAGTCTCCGGGGCCTCTTTTTTTTGTCAGTTATTTTCCAGTTTTCCTTAGCTGCATCTGACAGTGTAGTGGATCCGTTCATCTCGTTAAAGCTTTTGTGGAAACTAACTTGGTAAAACTACCCCTGAGCTTTGATAAGTGAAAGAGTACTTTTAGTAATAATGTACTGTAATAGCCTTTCATTTCAAAACATGATGCACTTTGTCAATGTTTAAACAGTAATGACTTTGTGGTCTTAGACTTATGACTAATTCATCATATCCATTGACAGCTTATTGTATTTCACAGGTCATAGATACCCATGGAATTCCGAGCTACTGTAATTGCTCAAAACTTGCTACGGGGAAAGAAAAAAATGTTCTTTTAATAAATATGGCATTATAAAGTAGAGCCACCCTACGGGGAGTCTCCCCTTTTCGTGATCCCCATTCCTGATCTCCCCTTCACCTCTGGTCACACCAGAAAACCAGACAACAGCATCTCAGAAGCGGTCCCTCTGGCCCCACCCCCAGGCAAGGTGTGTGCAGAATGTCCAGCCAGTAGCTTATCTCAAGCAGTAGGAGGTGAGGCACATGTTTTCCTGTATTCGGAGCAATGCATGTGCTAAGAAAATTCAATTGGGAAATAAATATCCAAGGCAGGGGAAGACAAAGGAGGAGAGAAAGAACATAATGTTAAAAGAACGGCATGGAATGGACACGATGTTTTTTGTGTGCGTGTGTGTATGTGTGGATGAAAAGCTTGACCAGCAGTTCAGGAAATGCCTGGGAATTCACATCCCTTGAGGTTTTGGTAGAGCTAAGAACATGGACTCAGGACCTTTGCTCCTATTGCCCAGAGATATTGCATTGCTACCAGTATACTTTTTACGTTCCAAAGAGAAGGCCTTTCTTTCAGCAAAGGAGATGTTGGGCCACTATACTCGCTGGCCCCCACCATCAGCTCTGAACCATGTGACATCAGGATGCACCCAGGAACCAGGGAGCACGAGGCTGTCACTCTGTCACTGCATGGGCTCGGGGCCCAGGGAACCAGCACTGAGGTTCTCTGTGAGAAATAAACTGTTTTCTAATCTGGCGATTGCATGTTCCCTGTCCCTGCACACACAGCCAGAATCACAAACACACATACACATAAATAATTGCATATAAAACTTAGCAACCACCCGCACAGAGAAGTTCTGAACTTGGTCCTTCACCAGGTTCATTGCCTGCACCATTGTTGCCAGGGTCTTGATACTTTGGGCTTCATCACATTGACTTTGCATGCACTTCCTGACCCAGCTCCACTATGATGCCCAGCGTAAGTCCTCTGTGCTGTACCAGGACATGACCAGCCCAATCCTGTTTCTGTCACCCAGAGGACCCTCACTCTCAGCCTGGACTCCAGCCAAAGGCCCGTCATTTGCAAGATCATGTTACCATCTGATGTATTATTACCATCAGTTCTACGGCCAGGGACAACACTCAGGCTACATGAACATCAACTGTATTAACTCAAAAACATGTGGCTGTTAGGACCAGCTGTTCTATCCAGACTAGAAGGCACCTGTGAGGATCAAATAAGGTTTGCTGTGCAAAAGCATTTGGTAAACCGTGGAACATGAAAGAAAATGGCTTTCTTCTAATGATGAGTATGATCAAACCAATCCTCTAAATAATTGCCCCCAAATTGACACCCCTATTCACTAATTTTTCTCATGTTTCATCATAGAAATAACTAGACTGTTCACTGATCACAGTGAGAATCAATAGTGTAAATCAGAAACAGAAAAGACAGTGTCTAAGGTGATACCAAGGCTGTATGAGAAAAATATTAGAAATTCTTATGTTTATGTTAATTCCTGTATGTTTTCTACATCCTTTGATACATACATATATAGGTTATATATAGATATAGGTATATATAAGTGAATTCACTCATATAATAATAAGTGAATATAATTTGTAAGTGACTGCAGTGGATCAAAACTTTTCTTTCTTAAGTGGGTGTAGGATCAAAATGCTTGCAGACTACACTGACTTAACTACAGGGGTCCCCTATGGGCATCTTTAATATGCATATTCTGCTGTTACAGATACATGGTGGAATCAACTTGTCATACGCTCTATTTAATTTAATGTCATGACTAACTCTCCAGTCAAACAGAAACCATTTGTAAGAACTACTCAAACTGCTGAAAATACAATTCACATACATGTGCTTTCAAAACACCTGTCAAACTCCAAATGGATTTCACTTTACTTATTACAGATAAATATATTCAGATTTATTATATATGTGTGTATGTATATACATATATATCTCATTTTAAAATAAATTTCAGAGTAATTATGTTCATCTTATTTTACATCATTAAAAAAGAATGTTCTGAAGTATATGTGTATTTAAATAAAGGGTGGGGAGAAAGTAGGTTTATATTATTCATATGGAAAATAATTAATTAATACATGATACAAGTAGTAATATAAAATGTTTCCCATACTCACCACTGTCTAATATTATTCTAATTATTTTTATAATTCCAATAATCTCATGATCTTAATACAAAAATATCAAACTCAATAATAATCATAACAAAGTTATCCAGTCTACACATTT
Organism: Carollia perspicillata; assembly: GCA_004027735.1. Classification (NCBI taxonomy): domain Eukaryota; kingdom Metazoa; phylum Chordata; class Mammalia; order Chiroptera; family Phyllostomidae; genus Carollia; species Carollia perspicillata. The sequence goes on along the minus strand of PVKM010004055.1, from coordinate 45,620 downwards.
TTGGCCATTAACTTTCAAAATAAATTCTTCATTTCTATTCATCACATATTTGCATATATAATGTCCAAATTACATTTCAAAAATTCAGCCATTTATGCATAAACCTTTAAAAATAATGTATGTAGATGAACAAATCACATTAAAGAAAGCAGTGTAAAATACAAATGTATTGTCTTCACCAAATAAGAGCTAGCAATTTAATGTTGTTAGTTTTATATGCACTTATTTACAAGACATAAAAATAAAGTGAACTATTATCTAAAAACACAGTGCAAAAGAAAAACCATTTTACTAGGTTCTAATTTTACCAGACTATTTAAAAATGTACTAATGTAAAGGAATTACATCAGATGATTTAAGTATTCATGAAAAATTTGTAACGTTGGTTTTTCAGATAGATTGTTAATTTTCTAGAGCCAAGAATGTTAATACTTGATCTCTTACTTGGAAAGTAAAGCAAAAACTATAGAATAGAGCTATACAAGAAAATTCTCTAACTATACATAGTCTAAACAACCCCAAGGGATGGAAATTATGTTCACTATATTCTAGTTGAATTACAAATGAAATTGCGTATCATAATATTTACAGGAGCGTCAGCCAGATTCATTGCTTTTTTGTTTACACTGCATGAGCATCCTGTGTATACTCTGCAGATTTAGAGCTGCATATATTTGTGCATACGACAGAACTCAATTTATGTGTTTAGTTCCTCAGCTGTGTTTTTGCATTGTAATTACAAATAAGGGTTAATATTTAGCAAATTTGCTTAATAAATATAACAACAAAGGACCTCTATCAGGGGTATCCAACCTGAGGCCCACATGCTGCATGTGGCTCAGGATGGCTATACATGTGGCCCAAGACAAAATCATAAATCTATTTAAAATCTTTTTTTCCTCATCAGTTTTTGATAGTGTTTGTGTATTTCATGTATAGCCCAAGACAACTCTTCTTCTTCCAGTGTGGCCCGGAGATGCCTAAAGATTAGACAACCCTGTGTCTAAATCCACATTAATATACAGCAATTAAGTTTTTCAGTCATAAGGTAGAAGAATTAGACAAAGAGCATATATGTATGACCCATAAACATGAACAAAGGTGTGGAGATTAACCGTGGGAATGGGGCCTGGGCTGGGGGTAAGGGGATAAAGGGGGAAAAATTGGGACAACTGAAATACCATAAACAATAAAAATAAATAAAATAAAATAAAATAAAATTTGAATAGTAACATTTATTTAAAAATTTCTTAAGGTAGCATTAGAGAAATTTGCAGTTTGCTAAATTATTTGATACGTATGTCCTTATTTAGCAAAAGTTTTATATTAGTAACAGAAACATGTAAAAGTGATTCTATGGTCATATATGGGACATGTCCACCCAGTCTGCCCATGTTATTCCTACACTGTTTACTGGTAATGTGGGAAGGTAAGAATATGTGTGTGTGTATCTATATAGATATAGATATAGATATAGATATAGATATAGATATAGATTTGGATAAACTGAAACTATAAGTAATTAGGGTTATTAATAATGTTTTCTACTGAAACTATTAACATATATATACATATTTATTTCAATGAGATAAAGCAATTCATCATAACGATTTACTTAGGAACCAAGATTTTTACCTTAAAGTAAAATAGATGCAAATATAAAACAAAGATTTTAAGTGAAGAGCAAATACAAATCCTTAATTCTTATTTGAATTTCAAATATCACTTAACCTTACCAGATAATATAGTACTACAGACACATATACAATTTCTGATTCTACCCACTGAAAATATCTAGAAAGAACAATTTATACAGTAAAATAGTAGCACAAGTAGCTCATATTGTGGTATCAACTATAATTTACCACTAAAAATATTTTTCATTGTAATATGATTAATTTCAGAATTGAGGTAGAAAATGTGCAGATGAAATTGGGACCTATTGTCTCAGGAGAGTAAAACACAGCTATCGAAGACTACTATTATGGGGAAAACAGGTTCAGGTCAGAAATGGTCTTTAAAGTTAAGTAAGGACTAACATAAGCCAATTTAAAGATGTTTCTGCAGGCCACAATTGGGCAATTTGGAACACCAATATGTAGTATAACTGACATGGATGGAAAAACACCAAATATATATTTACAGACACCAAAAATAACATTTAAATATTAAACATATAAATCCTCATGCTAGAAAATAGATCTCTTATTTTGAATACTTTCCAATCAATTGAAAAATACATATGAAACATGTTTTTATGCATACACTGTACTGTGATACATTAAATATTTGATGACATAAAATTTCTCATTCTGAAAGTGTTTCAACTACTAGAATGAGGAAGGATTCACAGAATAAGAAAAGCAGGGTTTTCAACACCAAAATAAAATAATGGAGCTCAGCACTGACTGCTAACTTCACAAAACAATTGCTTGTGCAAAAGCAACACACAGCTACCAGAAATATGCACTGTCAAAGATGGAGGCATAGGTAGACATACTGTGCATCCTTGTGCAACCAAAACAAGGTCAACAACAATCTAGAAACAAAGCAACAACCAGAACTGACAGAAAATTGAACTGTATGGAAGTCCGACAACCAAGGAGTTAAAGAGACACATTCATCCAGACCAGCAGGTGGGACAGAGTCAGGAGGATGGTCACAGAGGAGCTGTGGCACAAAAAGTGGTGGCACCGGGCATGCAAGGCAGCAGCTGACAAACCTCAGTCATGTGAGACAGCAGCGGGCAGACCCCAGGTGCAGGGTGGCAGCAGGCAGACCTAGGGAGGTGGCTATTGTGAAGCTGGACACAGCGTGCAAGGTGGCTGGCAGACCAGGCGGCCCCACATTCACACAGATCAATCAGGCAAAAGTGGGGAACAAGACAGACCATGCAATCCAGGGTCCCAGTGGGGAGATGAAGCCTCCAAACACTGATTGAAAACACCTGTGGGAGTTGAGGTGCCGGGAGAGACTCCCAGCCTCACAGGAGAGCTCCTTGGAGGGACCCACAGGGTCCTAGAATGTACACAAGAGGAGCCAGCACCATTGTTCCCTCTCTGACCCTGCCCCCACAAACAATGTCACAACCCAGCAACAGGGGTTGCCTCACTCTGGTGAACACCTAAGGCTCCGCCCCCACTACATAATAGGCACAACCAACCCCCCCCAAAAAAATGGCTCAAATGGAAGAATAGATCAAAGCTCCAGAGCAAACACAACTAAGCGATGAAGAGATAGCCAACTTATCAGATGCACAGTTCAAAACACTGGTGATCAGGATGCTCACAGAATTGGTTGAACTTGGTCATAAATTAGATGAAAAAATGAAGGCTACACTAAGTGAAATGAAGGAAAATGCACTGGGAAACAATCGTGATGGAAAGAAAACAGGGATTCAAATAAATGGAGAGGACCAGAAGGAAGAAACAAGCAACCAAACAGAAAAGAAGGAAGAAACAAGAATTCAAAAAAAAATGAGGAGAGGTTAGGAAACTCCAAGACATCTTTAAATGTTCCAACATCCAAATTATAGGGTACCAGAAGGGGAAGAGGAAGAGCAACAAGTGGAAAACTTATTTGAACAAATAATAAAGGAGAACTTCCCTGATCTGGCAAAGGAAATAGACTTCCAGCAAGTCCAGGAAGCTCAGAGAGTCCCGAAGAAATTGGACCCAAGGAGGAACACATCAAAGCACATCATAATTACATTAGCCAAGATTAAAATGAAGAGAGAATCCTAGAAGCAGCAAGAGATAAAGGGACAGTCACCTACAAAGAAGTTCCCATCAGACTGTCAGCTGACTTCTCAAAAGAGACCCTGCAGGCAAGAAGGGGCTGGAAAGAAGTATTCCAAGTCATGAAAGGAAGGCAAGGACCTACATCCAAGATTGCTCTGTCCAGCAAAGCTTTCATTTACAATGGAAGGGCAGATAAAGTGCTTCTCAGATAATGTCAAGTTCAAGTAGTTCATCATCACCAAACCCTTATTATATGAAATGTTAAAGGGACTTATCTAAGAAAAAGAAGATAAAAAACATGTATAGTTAAATGATAGCAAACTCACAATTACTAACCACCACACCTAAAATGAAAACAAAAACAAAGCAAACAACTGGAATAGGAACAGAACCACAGAAATGGAGATCACATGGAGAGTTTGCAACAAGGGAGTGGGACGAGGGGGAGGGGAGAAGGTACAGAGAATCAGTAGCATTGATTATAGGTAGAAAATAGACAGGGGAGGGTAAGAATAGTATGGGAGAAGTAGAAGCTAAAGAACTTATGACGCACGGACATGCACTAAAGGGGGGAAATGTGGGAGAGGATATGCAGGGCAGAGGGGAGTCAAGAGGGAAAATGGAACAACTGTAACAGCACAATCAATAAAATATATTTTAAAATGCGCACTGTCAACCACGACGTGGTCTTGCTGGAAACTTGAACTAGATCCGGTCAAATCTCTGGATCTAACAACCTGCTTATAGGAAAAACCAGGGAGAAAAGCACACTGAACCCCTCAGGGGTGCATTCAGAAAAATTGAGGATATAGATGAATTTACTTGGCCTTCATCACTTTAATTCACATTCTTTGGAAAAAGCAAGTCATGTGGCCAAACACGATGGCATCATTCTGGCAACTAAGCGTGGCTCACAGGAAGAACACACGTGCCCTGAGATTGATAAATAATTACATTAGTGAATAATATTTTCTACCACGGAGCCTTTCCATTTCTGGTCACTGCACCATCTTTGCTGGAATTCGTTTATATTTATTTGAATGAAGGCAGACCAAATCCACACATCTATAAAGTATCAAATATCATGGTAGCTACTGACCAAAGGAGGGATATGATTCAAAATACCCCGATAGTTCCCAAAATGGGATGCCATAAAAAATCATCTTGGAAACCTGGAGATAGATAATATTTTAAATGTAAAATAATGCAATGCAGACAGCATTGACACCTAACATTTTTTATAGGAGGAAAATAAAGATTCATAAATGCTATAAATGAGTACATTTCTTAGAGGTAAGACCAGATTAAATGTATATATGTAAGAATACAAAGAATTTAGCAAAATTTAAAAAACTGGTAGATTTTTAGCTTAAAGTTTCATTAATTTCTTAAGTCTAAATATAGAAATATCTTATAAGTTTTAGACACATGACACTGTTAAATAAAAATAATGGAAAATGGGGGTATGGGCTTAACGGCAACACTGACAGATAGAAGACAATGGAAAAATCTATACCAATAATGGAGAGGAAAGAGAGAGGATCGTATGGCCCTGTGTCCCAGGAACATAGTGTTTAAATGCCAGCAAAATGTGAAGATATTTTGGAAATGCCAGAACCCTGAAAGGATATTATCCTAAATAAATGCATAGTAAACGTTGTAAATAAATGAAAATGGAAAAAAGTTTCACAGCGATCTGGATGCAAGTGAAGAGGTAAATACAAGCAAAACCAGATTAATTTCTTGAGTTGCAAAGATTTTTTATTTCATACCAAATTTTCTATACTTTCAGTAGTGGAATACAAAGCCCTTTAGAGATACAAGGGTAGGTAGCAGTTCGTTCTCATGTGAAATGCTATAATATTGAAAACATTACCCAAAGTATTGTGAAATGCCAGCTAATATGAAATTTTTGGAGTATCTTAACGATGTGCTCAGACTCTATCATTGGCAAAAGAACCGTTTTTCCTAATGGATGGTTCTTTTCTGCGAGGGCTTTTTATGCTTAAAGAGAAGGCTGTTTCAAGCAAGTCCATCTTTCAACGTGTGTCATAACTCGGGTGACTGCAACTAGTATGAAGATTAATATCATGTGCAATTACTTATGGAACGGGTCCTAGTGAGGCACCCAGCTACAGGAAATCAGGTGAAGGAAAATGTGCTGGGTTACAGCAGGGTGGCTACGCACAAAATAGTGTTCGTCAATATATCTATTAAGACATTTATAAAGAAGGAAAATAATCCAAATTTCTCTTGAAAAAATAAGCATAATGAAGGAGTTATTTAAACTTTGAACACAATATCTTTTAACATTGTGCTTTGACAGATAAAAAACAAGTACATTATTTTTTATACTTATGCTCCTCCTTAAGACGCAAATGGTAATTTTCAGTGATGTTAAAAATATCAAGGATCTGTATAACATCAGGTAATATTTTATAGGTTTGCTTTTTATTCAATTTGGCACATGGCTATCTACATTTATTATGAAGGAAACACAAAAACACTAGGAAAAAATGATTGTGTCTGATCTCAAAGGTGTCCATCTTGTATTAAATTGTAAGATAAAACAGGATTCAAGTAGATTGCCAGTGTCTCAGATAGCACAGGAATGTATGGTGAATCCCCGTCCACTCTCCACCTACCAGCAGATCCCTGTGAAGAATCGGTACCCGCAGGGATGGGGCAAGGGACCAATGAAGACCAGCGAGGGAATGGGACCAGGCAAAACAAGAGCGTGGCATGTGAGGTCTGCCGCATTGCATGTAGAGAGGCCATGACCAGGAGCAGTTCAAGTACAATTTCAGCTTTGTGTGCTGACGGCAATGTACCATAGGTTCCAGGCCAATATTTCTTTCCATTTTATAACCAAACTGACTTTCTCAATCAAACCCTCCATTCTGCCATTCTCATAAGTGCCATCCCTAAGACTTACTTCTCTCATATGTCTTAAAACAAAATGACAGAAGTATTCACTGAGTGGCATTTCGCAACACCCCCCCCCCTTATAAAAATAGCACAAGATACTGACCTCAAATAGGGGTACAATTTTATGGAGAGAGATCGCAATCTTTAGAATACTTGTCTGTTCCATTTATGACACGGAAGACACAATTTTTCTAAAATGGTATAGTGTAGCGAATGCTATGTTGAAATACAAGTGTATCCAGCCATGGACATGACCTCTGTGATACCAGCGCTACAGTTCTAAGTCATTCTTATTTTCAGTAAGCTTTTCTCTAAGTCTTATGAGCTATCGCTAAATCTATTACAGAATAAAGCATTTCTGTTGAGACAGAAAAGGATGGAAATAATCATTGTTCGTCGGTTTTTGAACTACTTATTTTAACTTACCCTCACCACTGATAATTCATTTTTTACATTTCCTGGCCTGGCTACGATTATTAAATAGAAAACTAGCTATAGACCCTAACTTGGATTCAATCAAATAACTAAAATCAGGGATATAAGAGATATAAAAGTATGAGACTTTATAAGATAGGTCAAATGTGTAACAGACATACGAGCATATTTGTCAAGAAGACCTTTCATAAATTCTAACAAAGTATTTTTTCTTACTGTGACAAGCTATTTTTAGAGATTTTTTATGGGCTTTATTTTTTATGGTAGTTTCAGGTTCTCAGAAAAACAGAGAAAAAGGTGTAGGGAGCCCCCATGTGCCCCCAGCCCTCAGACATGCATGGCCTCCCCCACATGCCCAGAGTAGCACACTTGCTATAGCTGACGAACCTATGCTGACACATCATTACCGTCCGGAGTTCACAGCTTACTCTGGGATTCGGTCCTGGTGGAGGTGTACATTCTATGAGTTTGACCAAATGTATGTGACCTGCATCCTCCAGTACAGTAGGTGTACAGAGTATGTTTACTGTCCTAACAATTCTCTGCATTCTTCCTAGTCTTCCCCACCCCACCCCCACCCTACCTACCCTGGGCCAATAATGCCATTTTACTGTTCACAATTTTGCAGTTTCCAAGATATATAGTTGGAATCATACAATATGTAGCCTTTTCAGATTGGCTTTTTTTTACGTACTGATATACACTTACAGTTCCTCCATGTCTTTTTGGCTTGATAAATTATTTCTTTTTAGTGCTAAATACTAGTTCATCATCTGGATGGACCACAGTTTATTTATCTGTCCAGCCACTGATGAGCCTCTTGGTTGCTTTCAAGTTTGCAAAACTGTGAATCAGATGCTATAAACTTCCAAATGCAGGACTTGGCGGGGAGGGGGGCGGGGGGAGTCATTTTTAACTACTTTGGGTAAATACCGAGGAGTGTTACTGCTGAATCATATGATAATGGTATTTGTAGTTTTATAAAAAAAATCAATAAGTTTTTATTGGTTTATTTTTAATATATTCTTACTAAAACACTTAGGTTATTGTGGTGACTTGAATAACATTATGGCAGCTTATAAAATTAATACACTGGCAAACATGTGATATCAGGGGCTTGTGGATAATCCTGCTAGAGGAAGACTAGGTAGTATGTTGTACTTATCATGGAATGCTATTTTTAACTTTGTGTATAAATGATGTAGGGAAGCCATGTGCTTAATAAGTGGTCATTACATAATGTTTCTTGAAAAGAAAGTAAATTAATTTGGTGTAAAATCCCTTCTAAAGTGTGTCTGACTCTGGAGGCTTTGAATTTGTTTTTCTTATTGTTTTAATTGATTAACCATTTAATTAATTTGATAATGGAAAAGAAAATGGGAATCCTCTTCACATATATCCAATATTCTCTTAATATGGAATTTTAATCCATAATAATTATGTTGATGGAGAATGTGCTGTTCTCCTGAAATGGTCTTTTAAAGACAGATTGAACCTGCCAGAAAGCATTTTAAAAGTGTGTAGATTTAATTTACTTGAATTTAATTTAATTAGAAGAGGAAGGATTCATGAAACAAAAGGCAAACAGGATATCATATTGCTTGTATCATGAATATTAATACTTTACAGGAAATAGTATTATGCATGAATGATATATGTCAGTTGTATTTTATCTCTAAATTATCGGTAAAAACTCATGAACTACTCCTTATAATATTTCCATTAGTTTCATTCAGAATAATATCAGACATGTCCAGAAGCAAATTCTTTACCAGCTAGCATCTCAGAGTATTAGAAAAGATTCCCTGATTTCTTATTTTTAAAAGATACATGTGGCATGATAAGTGTGTCAGGAATAACATGACTTTGGGACCACTGTCTGGAGTTTAATTAATAGCACTGTTTTGCAGCTGCAGAAGCCCTGTGCAATATTATTTATTATGTTCATTGTTTAGAATCTTATTTATTATTATTAATCCCTATTTTATCTCAAAACAATTCAATTGTTTTAATACAAAATCTTTACTCTTTCACATTGTTTTATTTTTAATAAGATAGCATATAGTTCAGATTTCTTTTTCCTATTTATCTCTTTTTCCTAGATCCTCAAGTCCCTAAAATAAAAGTTGTAGGGACTTTGCTTTTTCTCTGTTGAAATTCCCAAGAAGATTAATTTTACTTGTTAATGGAATGTATCAATTTACGCAATTTATTGTATTTTCAAGTTGTCATGGGAAGCATAGGACCACGCAGGGGTCCATAACAACGAGTCACTGAAATCTACCGCGGTTTGAATGATTTGTGCATGACAGATGAAGCATAGGACATCTATTACCATTGAATTCTCTAAAACTTTATGAAGACATTAAACTGTTAATGAAACGACATAGAAGGAAACTTCCTCTCCGTTTATTATTTCCATTGCAGCTGCTATTTATGATGGTCCCTGCAGGCTTAGGGGGAAAACACCTCAACAATTTTAATGAAAGGTAAAATTGAAAACATAAACTAGTCATGTGCTAAATGACTGTTTTACTTGTAGAGTTTCCAGATAAATCAGAAGTCTACGGCAACACACCCGAGTGGAGGACGAGAGCGATGCAGTCCTATTTCTTTTGTGAAAGCCATAGTCTTGGCTTGTTAATAATGGAGAGAATAGGTATCTTGCAAGCTGACCAGTCAAGCATTGAAGAAAAATGAGTCCATACATTTAAAAAATCTGGGCCGTTTCTCTCCAATTATTTCGTAATGTGCCTTTTGACAGATTGTCAGGAGTGAAAGTTAGCAGACTTTACTTTTATGACCATTATATTTTGCATCCTGTCGAGTGATGAGCTGTATGGCTCTGAACAGGATGAAGAAAAAGGCTTGCAGGCGAGAATTTATGGGGACGGGGCATGTATTTCTCTGACAGAAAGCAAATGTGAAAGGTGGTGTGAATCAGAAGTAAAAAGCCTCCCGAGTACCCTCAGCAACATGAACTCCTGTTGCAAATAGGATTTGAATGAAAGGAAAACACAATCGTGATAATATTTAGAAACTTAAGTCTCTAAAAACCTGTTGATTATCAGGGCAATTTCAGTGTCTCGGGTGGATGGATCTTGGTACATAATCTTAAAAGTTACAGATCTATTTATCTCCCTCCCTCCACCCCTTCCTCACCATTCTCTCCTAATTACTGCATTTCTTTTTGCCTGACTGACGCGTTTTTTTCTAAGTAAGGTGGGGGAGGCTTAAGGACGTTCGAAGATGCGCTTCCACTGCTCCAGTGGAGTGGGGAGGGGAGCCGCTCACACGTGCGTGCAACTCAGTTCTTGGTAGGATAGCACAGCCATCCTGATGTTGCAGAAAATTGCATCGTGTGTAACATTCTCAAATGTTATGATATGAAAAATCTATAATTTTTATTTCTAAATAGGTTTGTTTGACCACTATCAGATAAATTAGGAGAATGTTTCCCCAAATGAAGAATAAGAATATTATTTTTACTCAGTATTATTGATTTAACATAATATGTCTACATAAATTTATTGAAGAAAACCTGTTTAAACAATACATTTATCTATGTAAATTATATACCTGAAATTCTTTAAAATGTAAATATTCATATTTACTTTACACTACACATTATAATATCAGATTATGTAGTTTTTAAAATAGGGCAACAGGAACCATTGCTGGGGTTCATCTATTTCTCTGATAATGTTCCCTCCCCTCTACGCCCATTGGAACGCCACATTTATTTATATGGTTGACATTGAGTAATAAGTCTAAAAACCATATATTTTTCCTGTTTGGACAGGACGTAAACTATGGTCTACCTGTGCGAGACGGACTAGCAGAGCCCGCATTATTATACTTCATTATGTTGCTTTAGGTTTAGGGGAACTGAGAGTTACAGAGTTCCGGGGGCAGGAAGGCGAGGGTGCACTTCGGGTTGGCGGTGTGCTGTCCACGACGTGGAGGAAATACTGCTGCCCCCGTGAGAATGATCTGAGGAAAAGCTGGCACCGAGACCTCCGGACTTAGTCTGGGACAAATCGGGGCACGGGCCCCACAGAGGACTGCTTTCTGAGCGCTCAGACACACGGCGCACGACAGTCGCCAAGTCCAAGGAGGCGCCGCGCTGGGACAGGCAGCTCCATCAGCAGCCAGTAGGAGAAACAGGCCGCTATTTGAAGTTAATGAATCTAGACTTATTTTAATCAATACCAATTTTGCAAGTGGTGCTTAAAATCTTTAAAGGTACGCTATGCACTCTATGTACAGATACTATTTTTTTTAAAGAAAGGCTATCTTTCACCTTTCTGTTCGATACATCCATATTTTACTGGCAACGGAAGGTGGACAGATTCCCATGGACTTGGTTTGCCCGAGCAGCCCAGACACAAGGCAATGGGAGTCCCTTTCGCAAACGCTGCAATGAACTGAAAATGAAGTTAGGGACTCTGCTGTCACCGCAGCGGTACCAGAACCGGGTGAATAATATCCTGGGCCCCAGGCAGCCGCGGGCCCGCGGGCCCAGCATTCATCAGTTCCTAACAGGAGAGAAAGGAGATTGCAGAAAGGGCCGAGCGCTGCAAGAAGTCTACGGTGCAGGTAGAATTTCATTATCCGAATTAGAACTTCACCAGACACCGCAGCGAGGCCCTGCGGGTCGGCGACAGCGTTGCTGAGGGACCGAGCTCCTGTGCTGTGATCGAGAAATCCTCCAAGCACTGCTCACTTCGGCGTGCAGACTGAAAGCCATGGCCGGAAAACAGGCTGTCTACCAGCCTCTGAATAATCTTTTTCATTACAATATCCCTGGAATGCTAAGTACCGCTTTTTTCATGAAAGAATGCTTTTGACATAAAAAGTATGCAGAAACAATCAACACATGTGTTTATTTTTGTATTTGTAATAGAGTTCCCTCTGTAATGATATGTAAATCACTTTTATTCCTTCGTAGACAGGGGAAGAAGGAAGTGCGATGCCCTCCCTACCATGCAGTCTCCGTGGCCATAATCCCCTAATATCACGCCAGATTAGTGGTGGGTTGAGGCGAAAATGCAGTATTTACTTTCTGTACCTCTGAGCATTAAGAATATAAAATCATGCCACTTTAAGTAGGAACTGCCTTGAATGCAAATCAGCATTGCTGTTAGGAAAAGATAAAGAGAATAGCAATGTACGTCTGGATCACAGAAATTATAACCTGAATCTCAGTCAAGTTAGAGCTCAAGGTCAACTGTGCCTACTGAAGAAGAGGGCACCGAAATGATCACATGATTTCACCTTCCCAATGATCTAAGGGCTGCCTGAAGTTTATCAGGGTGGGCTTTACTGAAAATGCCCTTACATGTAGTTGTCTTCGCACATTCTACATATGAGTGACAAGGCCACACATGCAAGCTCACACATAGGTTATAAGCTATGAGCTTATACGAGTATAAACATTATACATGTTATTATTCACCCAGATATAAATGACTGCATGGTTTATAGTTTCTAAGAAGAAAAGATAGCTCGGTGACCTAGATATATTATTGAAGTCTAGATATATTATTTGATTGATATACATAATCAGTGTATTGATTATGACTTATTTATGTGTTACATCAACTCCATCCACAGTCACCTAAATTTTCAGCACACACACATACACACCAAATACACGTCAATGTGCAAGCACCAAACAAAAATAAATCCCTTTACAATACGAATATAATTCATAGTTGAACTTATGACGTAATAGCACCACATATGGCTTAACATCTCATCATTTTAAAGTTTAAAGGATGAATTATTATTCTTAAAAACAGATATTACTATACATTTAGATAATATGAAACAAGTACAATGAAAAACAATCAAATTATATTCACATGATTCACTCAACTGGCTATACATGAAAATGAAATGCAATTCTTGAAAATTTTAGACACTCCAGGTACATGTATGTGGAAAGGTACATCATGCTAAGCCATGCATGACAACATACTCTCTTTGTAGTGTCTAAGAAATCCAGTAGATTCTGGTAATATGTAAAGTACATAATGTTCAAAGGCCCTCTTCTGCAAGAAGCTTCATGCCTAGTATGCATGCATCTAACAACAGAATCTAAACACGTATGGCGCAAAATGACTACACTGCAAAGAGATACAGACACATCCACTACTATAATCACGCATTTCCACATTCCTCTTTCACTGTCAGTAACTGATAGGCTAAGGGACTATAACACTCAGAAGACAACATACAGGGACACTAAGATGATGTTGAGTATGCTGATACCTTTTCCGATACAACAGCAAAGACACACTTCATGATAGACGTGATTGAAAAGCTGAACTCCGTTAAACTGAAAACTGCCGCTCGGTGAAAGACAAGGTCTAGAGACCGAGAAGACAAGCCCCAGACCCTGGGAGGGTGTTCTCCAGAGTCACACCTGACAGAGGGCTGTTACCCGAAATATAGAAAGAACACTTGAAATGCAACAATCAGAAAACAAACAACCTGATTAAAATATGGGCCGACAACCTTAAAAGACACTTCACCAATTGACAACAAAAGATTATATATAAAAATAAACTGAACAGCTTTAGTGGTTAGCATTTTTGTGTACAGATTGAGGAAGTTCATTGTCTCCCTTGTTTGAGATTTATTATGAAAAGATGTGAAATACTGCTACATTCCTCTTCTGCACAGACAGAAATCACATTTTTTTAGTTTGTTACTTTAGCAAATTAAATTAATTAACAGATGCTTGAGCATTAAAATGGACTTATATTTCGGAAATTAACACCACTTGGACATATTTTGGTAGATGTAATTTACTAATTAATATTTGCATCTTACCATGATAAAAACATTTTCTCACTATAAGCATTGCATTTGATACTTTTTTAAAAAATCTGCTAAAACATATGGAAAAAACATAGGCTTTCACTATAAAAAAAGAGGCTCAGTACAAAAAGAAGTTTGCTAAAATTCTACACAAGTATTAAAATATGAAGCAGCATAGTTACTTTCTTGGTTTTTTAAAAAATATTGACTTTATGGTTTCTTTATTTTCTGTTTAATGCCAATATTATTATCTCTATTCTGGTCGAAAAGACCAAGCAAGCAGCATCCCCAGTTTTGAGAATAACATGAGGTATAGTAATACAAAAAATCTGGTGCTAATTAAATTATTTTTTTCACTTGATGTGATTTCAGGAGACATGTCTGTAAGACATTCCAATGAAAGCCTTAGGAGTGATATCATTAAAAATCTTAATAATTATTTTCTTACTTTTTAAAAATAAATCCTTAAACAATATTAACTGTAGCATGCCAATAACATTTTTTGGGGGGTGGGGAATTTGAGCTAACAAGGCCAGGATAAAATATCATGAAAACTGTCAAACTTAGAAATTTATAATGAAGGTCTTTCTAAAGATTCATTCTCTATATACTTTTTTCTGGCTAAGACACATGACATATGCTGAAAAATATTTATTGAATTATTTTAAAAATATGTGATATAGGAAGATGAATTCTTGTCTAATTCAAATAGACTGGCACTTATATTGCAAACTCCTCTAATTTTATGGTATTTAAAATTTCATAATAAAAGTGCCATTCCTTTTGGCTTGAAAAAAAATTCCTCTATATAAGAAATGTTTTTCTTCTCATCTTTCCTCACCTTTGTGTTTCTTCTTTGTATCTATTCTTACTTACTTGGTGTGTCCAGAGATGTATTCAGGGTTAATTTTGTTTTCTGAGTATTGATCGTATCCATTTCAGAGAGAGCTGAACTGGGAAGACAACTAAACTTCAGGCAGAAAAAGTGAGTCCATAGGAGAAAAGGTCATAAAAACGAAGACCGAATACGCTGAAGCAAAGCTTAGGTGCTTGTACAATTTTACTTAGAGCTGACACTACATGTGAATGCTCTACTTTAAGATGTTTGCCACACCACTTCATTCTGGGTTTTACAGAAAGCATAATCCTGAGGTAATATGGTGATACAATCAAATCTAATGTTTAGATTACCAATCTAACTCAGTACCTTTACCAACCATTACATATACTTGGTCATAAAGTTTCAGAACTGCTAATAAAAAATTCCTGTAAACTTAATTGAAAGCATCACAAGTCAAATTAACACTGATTTTTAGAGTTCATTAGTTTTCTATTAAATGCTACAGTATTTTTAAACCCTTTAAAATGGAAAGTACAGCAAATGGTGTTTAAATGATTTTGCCGATTATAGGAAATGAAGAATTCCCAGTTATTTTTATAATTCTATGAGGAGAAATACAAACATACTAACCATTAAAAAGCAAATATATACATTGCATTTCAAGTGTTAAAATGTAGTATTCCGTATATATTTTACCAAGAGACATAAATGTTCATCATTCCTCCTACTAACCCTACAAATTACCATAACTGATATTTCTATGCAATTATTTCAGTCAAGACATTGGCTCCTGTAGACACACATATACTCCTGCTCAGAGGACTAACAATGCAATGGGCATTTGCCTTTTTATGTATCTTTCGATAATAAGAGTACACTAAGTAGTAAGATAACTCTGCCTCTAACAGAGTCCAAAACACAGAGTATTTGTTTTCTTATGTCACACTTCATTTTAATATCATTGTAATTTTACAGTGGGCTGGAATGAACGCTGTATGGCTCTGGTAAACTAAGAGGCGGTCCCTGCGATGAAGGGGATGGGCCTCTTCCATAAAACAACAGATGTAGTGTCCTCGCACTGTTGTCCTCGCACTCTTAACAGCGCTGAAGGTCAGTGTCTGGATTTACGTGTCTCAACGTCTGTCGGTCACGCAGAGAGAATGAACAACTGTATACATCTTTCGGAGAGATTGTCATTGTAGTTCCCTAGAGGCTTATGCATGTATTGCAAGTTGTAAACTGAGAATATACATGAGAAGGTCTCCGGCAGTGTGGGTTTAGTATTTGTGGTGTCGATCTCCCTAATACTGTGCCACTCTCTGTATAGATCTGTGCCTTCTCCAGATTCTACTGAACGATAGAGCTGGATTGAAAGAAAAAATAAAGAACACTTCACTGGTTCTTTGCCCATTATTCTGGTGGTATGAGGATCAAATTTTAAATAAGAAAGCAGAGACTGAAAGAGAGTTGAGTTGAATGACTAGTTTTCATTCACTTTTGTTTAAAAAAACTCAAGAATTAACACATACCCCCAAAGCAGGAAAGATTACATGCACCAACTTTTCTGTTTCCAAAAATGTATCTTTCCACCTTAAAATAATTTCTCAATTTTCTTCATCAGTACACATGAAATCTTTCAATATCATATTGGAAATGGAGGATGTTTTTACATCTCCAAAGGATATTAAAAGACGTAAAATGTTAAACATGATAATTAATATATCCTTTTCTTAGGAAAAAAAAAAACATGTTTCTCACCAAATAAAGGCATAATTTAAAAAGATGTTGTAAGAATGAATCAGGGACATCGTTAAGCCAAGAACAACAGGGGCTGGATTTACTTGTCCCCAAGAAGCAACTGAAAAAAAAAGAAAAGAAACCTTTGCGAATGTAAGAATGAGCAGTGACCAGACACTGGACATCAGGAGACACGCAACAGTGGTCTTCAGAGACAGGCTACCGATGACCTGGTCCTACAGCTGTCCCACTGACTGCCTGCGGCGCCAGGATACACCTAGGGGAAGGGAAGTCAGCCAGAGCCCTGAAGTCCTCCTGAGTAAAGAAGAGTGGGGTGAGTCCAGGAAAGGCTTAGGGCTGGGAGGAGAGAAATGCACAGAGAAAGGGAGGGTGCTCTGCCTCGCAGATGCGCAGGAGTTGCCTTCCCATCTCCTCCTAAGTGCTGGGAAGAGTGCCGGCCAGAGGAAATGCTACAGGAAGACAGGGGAAGACCCGCAGAGGGAGAGCAAAGGGGCCAATCTCTAGAGCACGCTCGGGAATGAGAAGAGATCATACTCCTACCAGTCAAAGTGGAAAACCGCAAGAATTTCTGGGCATTTAGTAGAGTAATTATGCTTATTAGTTCAGAAGTGGGGTCACATTAGCTTTAAAATGAAGGCTGTTACAGTGCCACGCACAAAGCTTAAGGCAAGCCTTGGAAGGATCCATCTCCTACAGATTGGTTTAATGGCACCACAAAAGAGCTTAAGAATATTCTTATTTATGGGGTTGTAAAGATTTTCAGCACTAAACAAGGTAAATCCACAATCTCTGGCAACCAGTAAAATTAGCAGAGTTGGAAAGAAACAGGAAAACAATGAAAAAGAATCAATCAACCGAAATAGATCCAAAAATGGAATAGATAATAACATTAGTAGACAAGGACATTAACCTAGTTGCTAAGTCTGCATTCCATATATTCAAGGAGATAGTGGGAAGATTGGACATAATAAGTGGAGTCATTAAAAATACAATAAAGACCCAAATCCAATTTCTCAAGGTGAAAACTATGTCTGAAATAAAAATTCACTGCATGGGATTAATGTTAGATCAGACATTTCAGAGGATAAAAATCAGCAAGCTTAAATATGTATCAATAAAAACTATTCAAAATAGCACAGAGAGAGAAAATTCTAGACAAAAACAATAGAGCATTTGTGTGCAGTGGGACAATATTCAGTGGCCAACAATATGCGTGTTTAGCATCTCCAAAAGAAGAAGAGAGACAATATAGAAAGAAAAAATATTTTAACTATATGATTGCCAAATATTTTTAGATTTGAGTAAAAGTATAAATTCACAGATTTCATCGTCTCATCAAAATAAAAAAGAAAACTTCCAGGATAAGCCACATCAAAGTGCATCAAAATCAAATGATCTGTGTATCAGTTACACCAAGTGAAAGAAACCAGAGTGAATACATAATGTCTGATTTAATTTATATAAAGTTACAACAAATGCAGATGGACATGGGGTGATGAAATCCAGTCCAGTTACTGCCTGGAGAGAGGGGAGAGGTGACGACGGAAGAATGACCAAGGGACAGGGAGACCAGAAGGGCACAGTCGTTATCTGGATTGTGATCACGGTTTCCCAGGTGTGTACCTGTGCTTGGGCTCATCAACGTTTATACTGTAAATACACATCCACTGGGCCCCAATACAGGTGAAAATAACCTCTTTTAAATATAGGAGTAAAATGAACAGGAAAAACACAGGATCTGGCAGAAGTAACGCCATTCAATGTGGTTGGTAGAGTACGTGAATGTCTCATGTGAGGTGGACAGCAATTTGAACATTTCACCTAAACTGTCATATGGTGGGCTTGGGTGTGATATTGTTATGTTGCAGAATTACATGCTGATGATTTTGTAATAAAATATTTGGTATAGATTACTAGCTCATAGAAAGTAGTGTTATTTGTGCCGGACCCTGTCGAAGAGGGAGATCTCTAAGGTAGCAGAGGTGTCGACCCTTGACCCATAGGCCACATGCCGCTTGGGATGGCTACGAATGTGGCAACACTCAAAACTGTAAGTTAACTTCAAACAGTATGAAATTGCATTGTTTTCACTAGTGTTTGTGTATTTACTGTATGGCCCAAGATAACTCTTCTTCTTCTTGTGTGGCCCAGAGACACCAAAAACTTAGACACCCCTGGCTATATTTCAAAATAATATGTACCATTTTTGTCAATAACAATATCACTAAACTATACAAGTGAAAAATTATACAAAAATTATCTTTAAATAATTTAATTGTATAAAGGTACATTTGTTATTTGCTTAACCTTATACAAATAACCATAACATGAAAAATAACAGTCGGGTTACTGAGGAAATGTGACTGTCAGAGAGCTTTTTAATATGTACCATAGCTTTTCTATCAACGCCTTAGAGGGACTTCTGCAGGTGACGCAGTGCTCTGGGAAGAGTACCGTGGAGTGTCTAACACCGAGTCTGCTCTAAGAGGTTGAAACATACCGCTGTGATACATCTGATAGAGTCAAATACATTCAATTTACAGGATAATACACATAAGATCTAATCAAACACTTTAACCAGCCAGTTTATTTTTTCAGTGTTTGCATTTAGAATAATGGGGGAAAAAAAGCGCCACTTCAGGATTGGGCTGCTTATCAATGTAATGATTAAATGATACAAGCAAGCAGTATAGTATAATAGAAAGTAAAAGAAATATATGAAATTTGAATGATGAATTTAAAATGTGTTCTCAATTCTCTGATAGTAAAATTCTAGGGTTTTTTTTTTCCATTTTAAGTAATAATTTCTAATTTTGTTGCTGGGTTAGACTATAACATATCTCTGAGTTAGACTACTGGCCAGAACCTACCTATGTAGCAGAACTAATTAGATTGGGTAAACTGATACATCTCCAGCATTCATATATAGCAATTAGTTTAAGTAAAATTAAGATTAAAGCGCTAATTTCTGACTAGTTTTCTCATCCTTTGAAAACGTTACAATAAGATGCTTCAAAAATACGATTCATGACTTTGGAGCTAGGTACAGTGCTCGGATTTTTATGTAGAAAATTAAATCAAAAGTTGAAATCTATTTCTCCATAGATTTTATGCAAATAACGAGATACGGTGTTTACCAGAAAAAAAAAGACAAAGCAACCAAATTCCATTTCACTTACACTACGCTGAACTCAATGGCTCTCCCCGGGTTGGAAGACTCAAGCAATCATGCTGCTCCTACCAAGAGATTCTTTTCTTTCCTCCTGAGTGCCACAAAATAGCGAACATTTTAACACGCATGGTCCTTCTTCATGTGTTCAGCAGAGGGAAAAAGAAGAAAATTAACAAACACCCTGGGGAACCGTGTAAGTCTGCAAGGGCTACCACTTCTCGAATCATGAAAATATTGCTTGAGAGGGTGCGGAGATAGCAGAAGAGCAACACAAAATGAAACGTCAGCATAATAATTAGTGATTGGAGGCATTTTGAAACATTATTCTCTTTGTGATATTTAAGAGGTACTTTCTTGGTACTACAGTAATTTTCAATAAAACTTTAAACAAATATATTTTAAATAAAATGGCTCTTTTGGGGTATCTCTTAGGTTTTATAGCTCATGTGAACCTTTATTTAATAGATAAACCTATATTTAGTAAATCTGAATGCATACACTATTTGTAGACACTAGATTTAAAAGACCATTAAGAGCATGGGAAGATACAAAGAAGATATTCACAAAACATATACTTGTCACAGATTCATACACAGTATTTACATAAATAGCATCTTCAGCTCTGTGAAAAAATGAAATTTAATGGTTTAGTGGGCAAAGGTCTTAAGCTGCTATTAATTAAAAAAATTCCAACCTTTTTTACCCAAGGCCAGAAATGTCTTTCTTAGAGATTTTAGGAAGTTACGCAAGTACTCAATGTAAGCCTCTTTTCAAATATATGTTTTATAAATAAAACTATATATATTTGCATGATATATTTGTGATGAATATTTTCTCAATTGTTGCTTATCTTTCTATGTCCTCCTGCATTGATCTAGCACTTGTAATTGTATGCATTTTCGTAAGTGTCTGCATAAGCCAAAAACAGACACACTTCCAAACAGCCTGAAATCTCCAGATTTCTGTGTTAGGTGTGTGATACTAGAACGAAAGGTTTGTTTGTTTTTTTGAAAAAGACATCAATACTTCTACAAAAATATACACATATAAAGAAGCAAGCACGAGTGACTTTCAGGATAAGTAACAATTGTGAGGTGCGTTGGTGGGAGGTCTTTAAAGTTGTGTTAATATAAGTTGGTATTCTACTCCGAGGCCAATTCCTTGGGATCAATTACCATAATAAATGTAACTGACACGCCAGTCACAACTTGACTGAAGTTGGTGGCATATAACTTGAACTGAGTAAGAAGAATATTGTTTATTGGATGGATGTGGGTGATATTATTTGTTGAAATAACTTAAAACCTCTAATTAGCCTATAATAAATTTATCAAATTAAAGGCTAGTGAAACACAAAGAACACTGAGGAAACTCAATACCTTTCACTACTATGCCTCCTAATATCCTTGTTGAATATAAAAATATAATTTAACATAACATTAGGTTTTATAATATTATAAAAAATTCTACGAGAGGCTTGTTCCGTATTATACAAATTAGCTCATATTGGGCGTTTCTACAAGGAACTCAGGTTACGCCGTCACAGACTCCAGAAAACAAAACCTGGGTCCCTTCGGCCTGTTCGTTGCTTTCAGCATTTGAACCTGGCTGAGTTTCTCATTAGAAAAATAAATAAGTCATGAAACGTAAGTAGGAGGGTTAATGAAACTACTCCCTGGGACTAATCTCAAAGACTGTTTTCAGGAATAGCATCCATTCACAAGGTTGAAAAGAAAACTATGGAGCGAAGGAGGTTCTGTTATCTGAGGAAAAGGAAAATTTATCTTACGCAAAGAACTAGCTAAATTATAAAACAGAAAAGAATTCTGGATTAAATTATATCATGCAAAACTATTATTCTTAGAACATAGACTACAAAAAGGCCAGGGAATTATAGCTAGATTTCTGTTTAAGAGTTAAACTATGTGCTATGAGATATATTACATAACAATTTCAGAGAATCACCTATGCACCGTGAGGGCCTTTTATTACGAACACAGCACTAGATTGAAATCTAGGATTCCAAAGTGTGAAAAGCAGTTAGTATTTAGAATATATATTATGAGCAACAAAGACAACTCCAATGGTGCTTTCGGTAAATTCAGAGATCTGTCAGTTCTGGGTAAGTTAAAATTTGGGAATCGGGCACCTGAGACCAAGTCCTAGCGCATCTGAAAGATCTCTAGTGCCCATGGAAATACCTCTGTTCCAGCAGAGTACACAGCTGTGTAGAGTAGGCTGAAGCCTCATGTTGGTTTTTGCAGGAATATCAAAGGGTTTTTAAAAATATCTATGCTAATATAAAAACTGGAAGATTATGAGTTAAAAAAGAAAGAAAAAGAAAGAAAAGAATGAACAAGGGAGAGGTACACAGAACACCAAATCCCATGCCACCTGGAAGCACTGCTTTCAACCACTTTCATTTCAAAATGTATGTCAAATAAGATTTTTGAAAAAACGAAGTAATTTAAAAATATATCAAAATAGTCATCTAGGGCCAGGTATTTCCATTAATGGGAGAGATGTATTTATAAAGAACTCACATACTTATGTCCCCAAGTCCTTCAAGACTAACTTACATAGTCTCTTCCTGATCTTGACTGTTCTAACAATCTCAAGTCACATACTGAAACTTACAAGAATTTAACATGGTTCTTTTTTTTTTTTTGCAGCTTTCTCTGTTATATTTTCCAGATTGTATCTCTCAATTATTCTTAGAATGTAGAATCTTGGTAGTTCTACCCTCTTCATTGCATTTTCACTTCCAAGTTCTGTCTCCAATGGATCGAGATTTTAGCACATATTCTGCCTGAGAACCAACGCCTCTTCTTAGCACCTCAGACTATAAAAAGTGAATCCATTGATGACAGCCACGGCGAATGTTAAGACAACACATCTGTCACAGCAACGTTCAGAGAAGTTCTGATGCGTGTAAATACAGGGAGCTTTAAAGAAATTCTGGAAAACTCGGTGGCCGTTCCTCCTCACCAGTCGAGTGCTCTAGACCAGGGCCCAGGATGCCAGCACGCCTCCCATTCCAGAGGGCCTCCCAGCTTTGAAAATGCGCAATAGTTTGTCATTCTTAAGCCCCTCACTTTATTTCTAAATTGCAAATGCGATGTGTGACAGTGCTTGTGTCTGCCTGACTTAAACTTTGCAGAGTTCCACATTGTATGAAATGCAGCTCATTTTACATAGATCGTGCACCACTGGTGAGGAGGCCTTTGGAAGGCACCACGCGAGCATGTAGAAGGTAAGAAATTAAAAGCACAGCTTCACTGTAAAATATTTTATTCAACTAGAGAGTGTAAACAGAAATAAAAAGAGCTCCAGACTTTGAACCATATTTTTCGGTACGTACATAAAACCCCACCTCCCTTACCTAACATAATCCTTAATATAAGTATATCCTATAAATCAGCACTAA
This sequence comes from Carollia perspicillata, assembly GCA_004027735.1. Taxonomy (NCBI): domain Eukaryota; kingdom Metazoa; phylum Chordata; class Mammalia; order Chiroptera; family Phyllostomidae; genus Carollia; species Carollia perspicillata. The sequence goes on along the minus strand of PVKM010004055.1, from coordinate 22,491 downwards.
GAAAAAGACAAGGAATAGAAAAAGAAACACACAAGGGAAAGCAGCAAAGGTTACGGTCGTTGGCAAAGTTCTTACGGCTTTACTCCTGGACTATAATTTCTCATTTTCTTTTAGATCTGTGCTGGGAAATCCTGTGATACTTCTACCTTTGTATATATTGCTTACAGCAGAGCTTACCAAAATGTACCCCTCTAATGCTTTTTACTTAGGAGAAAAAAAATCTTGCTCTTCAGTGGCATCTCGTGGGAGAAGAGAGATGTTAACCGATTAATAAATATTAAGAATGTAAAATTGACAGGCCTGTGTTTCTGGTTGGAAACGTTTACCGTGAAAACGTGAGCTAATGATGACTGGTAGATCTTGGATTCGAGGGAGAAGGTGGAGGTACGTTCAGTGTGGGAGGAACAGAACTGGGTTACTAGTGAAGAACCCCATTAACATCATTTAAGTTAGAAGCACTGGGATACCTTCACGGGGGGATAACCATTTTCTATAATTTGATTCATGGATGAGGCCTTAGAAACTAAGTCTGAGCTGAGATGCAGATGGGTAAGATACTGTGTGGGCCTAGCACTGACCAATACAATGGTCAGGATAAGAAGAAAATGAAGTTAGCTGAATGGGCGAATGGAGATATATACTAAGATGAAGTGTAAACCAAAAGTAGGTCTGGCGATTCTCCCCCTTGTAGAAGGAACGTGCTGGTCTGAAGACCCTTGACCCCACCCGGTATTCTTCTTCACTAGTATGCCGACCCTTAAACAGTTTTACGCCATGCGATAAAATACATTATGACTCTCTCTCTGGTATTGGTGAAAGTCACACATTCCTAACGCAATCCCCTCACCTGGGGACAGCACAGACAAATGTCCTAGGGCTCCGATTATAAACGTACAGTTTACTAACTCTCAAGAAAAATCTCTTCATCTCTTTAGGCCTCTGTTATTCTTCTGTCAACTAGGGATAATAACTACACTGAAGGGTTATCTCACAGTTTAAAGAGGATGTGAAGAGCCCTTGGCCTGCTGCCCGATGCATAGGAGGGAGGCAGTGATTGAGTGCTGAGTCGTGGGTGCCCTTGCTGGTGTCGGCCTCACACAGCAGCATGGCGGTGGGAGTCTCGGTTGTCTCAGCCAGGAGGGGCACAGGAACAGACAGAGGAATGTTCTGGAGCGTGCGGTCCCTATTTTTCTTATTCTGGAGAACAACAGATCTCAAGTCTCTACCCTCACTTGAAGCCAGTCATTTCAGAAATGTGCAATGATCCATCCTAAGCAAAATGAGCTCCATGAATACTGCTTCATGTAATCAGAAAGTGCTGGGAGTCTTAAACATGGCACCATGTATGAAACGATCACCGGCACCTTCTTAACTACTGGTTGAGATCCAAGAGAGCTCTACAAGGTAGGCAGCTCTCATACTGTCAGTGAGTCTCACCGTAAAGTTCGGTTTTAATGCAGGCCTGATGATAAGTTTATATTCCAGTAAGCTTATATCTGTAGTATATGTCTCACTGCTAGGTGAAATGAAGGCCGTAAGAGGTGTTGGGACATCACAAGTCTCAGCTCTCCTAAGACACACCCACTAGCCTTAAAGACAGAATCCAAGGCAGTCAAAGCTGTTCAGTGTGGAAATACAGGAATGTGATGGCGGAGAGCAAATATTGAGCTTACTCCAAGGCAGAGGCCGCTCTTGAATGGTCAGTTTGGTGCAGTAGTTAGGAATCATCCATGGAGCCCATGAAACCTGATTTTGAATGCCAACCCTTTTGCTTATAGGGCATGTTAAATAAAAATCTCCAACTCTCAGTGTCCTTATCTGTGAAATAGTAACAATAACACTTAGCCGAAGAGGGTCATGGGAAAACTAAAATTTTCCCATCCCTGACATGTGGAAGTTACCCTGCAAGGAGTTCCTATTAAAAAAATTTAAAGGTATTTCTTTGCTATGGAGAACTGACATCTCTTTGTAGATTGCTTACAAACAATTCTGCCTGAAAATATTGAAGAAAGTGGAAGGTTGGAGGACTCAATGGGGACAATCAAAATGGGGAAAGGAAAGGAGGTATTTATGAAAAGTTACTGTGCTAATAATTGCTGTATTTTTATACAGTTTAAGAGAGAAAAAATACATGGCCTACTCATAGCTGTAATTTGTTTTTCTTTTAATTTGTCATATATGGCCTTTATAGATATCACTAAACATGTCTTATGTCTTGCAATTGGCAAGTTGTTTAGGATTAGTGGTGTGGAAAAAGGTATATGCATATAGCATCAATATTTCAAAATATCTGAAGCAGAACCTTATGGTATTAGGGTAAAATGAGAAACATACAAGAGTATTTGTCATTTTAATAAAGGAAAACATGTTGATTTTAAAATGTTAATGTCGAGCAGTCTCTCGCGTGGCCCAACTGGTATGTTCAGGTTGTATTTGTTTGCAAGTGAAAACAAGGGGCACTGTTAAGTTGAACGTTGATTTGTAAAAGAAGAAAGGAGAATTCTTAAATGACTTTAATTATACTTTTGAGCAGATAATTACATGGCTTAGTTATTTTATACTCATTTCAAGGTTTAGCCCTGATACCATGGTGAGATACATAATTATTTTTATGCTGGAATTTTTAGGAATAATGAGAAGGGCTCAAGGGAGAGAAAGTATAAGAATTATAATTCCATTTTTGAACTTGCCTGTGGGTACTTTTTTCAGAGCTTGTATTAGGATGGTACTTCTCATTGCAGGTTACCCTGCTCTTCAAACGTCTACATTAATGTACAAGCGAATAAAAGGAAGACTGTGTGCTGGGCACAGCCCCTCGATTCCTGCAGCCCAGAGTCGATCACCAGTGGGGAGAGAAGTATCAGAGAAGAGACTCTGGGATGGACAGAGAGATGTTGCATCTTACAGAAAATGTACTTTAAAAATCGATTTTTCCTATGCATGCATAGGAATGCATGCATTTAGCATGCATTTAGTTATGTGAGTTTGCATATAAAAATATTCCTAGACAACATAATAAATATTTACTAATAATTGGTTCCATTATTGTATTTCCACCACCACTGGTGTACAGGAGATTGAGTGTGCTAATAGTGGTGTTTTTTACTATTTTACAACAACAATGAAATGTTCCTAGTTCTAATCCAGCTAATTAATTTATATTTTGATAGATGGCTCATTAAAATTTATAACATAAAGTTGTTTAAAATATAGCACATTTGGAATAATAGTCTATAACTACATAGAAAACTTATTTGAAACTTAAGAAGAAACACCATTGTAAAGAAAATACATCCCAAAAGGATAAATCATGCTCCGTAGAATACGACAATATAATGATGGATACATATCATTCATTATTCATCTGTCCAAATCCATAGAATACATAACACCTAGAGGAGCCCTAATGTAAGCTATGAACTCTGGGGTGATGGTGATGTGTTCATGTAGGTTCGTTAAGCATAAAGTATGCGCCACACTGGTGGGGGTGTTCAAAATGCTCAGGGAGTGTGCATGCATGGGGCAGAGGGTACAAGGAAATCTCTGTACCCTCCTCTCTATTTTATTGAATCTGAAACTGCTCTAAAAAGAGAGAGAAAGACAGAGATGCCTGGTCAGTGGCGGAGAAGCATTGAAATGTGTTGTAAACTTCAAAATTTGTGCAAAGAAAATGCAAACTTCAAAATATAAATTTTGGTTTATATCCTGTTTTTCAAAGTATCAGCTGACTTGTCTTAAATTAAAGATGCTTCATTTCTCACAAAATAACACAAAATGACAGCAGAAACAACAGCATTAGTATCATAAAAACAAACAGTAATAATTAGTGAACACCTTCTTGCGTAATAGGCCATTTCTTAAGCACCAAATATATCTAACATTAAAACCTCCCAGGAACTCTCATGACCTTAATTATCATCTTTAGCAACAGACTGAGAGAACAGAAACTAACAGATGTTACCTTTATCACATTGTGAGTGCTAATAAGTGGTGGAGGTTGACCTTGAACCTAGTAATCAGCTCAAGCATTCAGGCTTTTCTTTAAAAATTTATTTTTATTTTTAATTGATTTTAGAGAGAGAGAAGGGGGAAAGAGAGAGGGAGACATCAATTTGTTGATCCACTATTGATGCATTCATGGTTTCTTTGTTTATTAAAAATTATTTTAAAGTGTGTAGTATGCATATTTTATGTATTATTTGACAAAATGTGTACAAAAAGTATTTCATCTCTGCACTAGGCTTCTGACTTGAGAATTCTGTGTATAGTTAATATTTCTATTGACAAAATCCCAACTGGCTGTTGGATGATAAATCAAGTGTGATTCTTGCTAGAAAAACTCTAAGCCAATAGAGTGTGTCCTATATCAACTAGATGAATTTTTTTTAGCGAAAATTTTGATAAAGCTCCTTTAGCTATAAAGTTATTTTTTCCCCAGTACTCCTGGGTCTTGAAATAGTGTACTTATAAATATTGTTATTTAATGGAATTAGAAAAGAATAAAATCATGTTAAATATGCTGTAGGACAATGATAAATGAAAACTAAAATAGCTCTTAAATGTGAATTTCCTCTCTTTACTCAGTTGGATTGATCCCAAGTTCCTATCATGTAGATATGGTTTGTTTATACAAAAAAAGAAAACAGGAAATTATAACAGCATCTGAGAAATCTGAAATTCAAATTTCAGGCATTTTAATTGAATTACACAGAGAGTTTTAATATTGTGTTTTGATGTGATAGTTGCTGCTGTATTTTGCCAGAATATTTTTAGTTGTCATAAATGAATATTTTCTATAAGTTAGAAAGCAAGATTTTTAATTTCAAAGAAAAATATCTTAGATATGTTTTTGAACTTATTTTTATTACTGTTAATACTTTTTCTCCCCCAAATGTTGCTTTTCTAATAAAATCCTATGAGAATTTTCATGAAGATAAGAAAGATACCCTCCTGTTGAGACAAAATTTGGGTGCCATTCAAATTAACGTTTATGGTATTAAAGATACAACTCAACATCAGGAAGGCAAACCATCTAATTAAAAAATGGACAGAGACCTGAACAGACACTTCTCTAAGGAGGACATACAGAGGGCCCATAAGCATATGAAAGGATGCTCAGCATCACTAGCCATCAGAGAGATGCAAATTAAAACCACAATGAGACACCCCCTCACTCCTGTCAGAATGGCCATAATGAACAAATCAGCAAACAGCAAGTGTTGGCTAGGATGTGGAGAAAAGGGAACCCTAGTGCACTGCTGGTTGGAATGTACACTGGTGCAGCCACTGTGGAAAACAGTATGGAATTTCCTCAAAAAACTAAAAATGGAACTGCTTTTTGATCCCGTGATCCCACTGCTGGGTCACATCCTAAGAATCCTGAAACACCCGTTGAAAAGAACCCCAGTGTTCATAGCAGCATTATTTATAATAGCCAAGTGCTAGAAACAGCTTAAGTAAATGAGTGGAAAAAAAAAAAAACTGTGGTACATTTACACAATGGAATATTACTCAGCAGAAAGAAGGAAAGAACTCCTACCCTTTGCAACAGAATAGATGGAATTGGAGAGCATTATGCTAAGTGAAATAAGCTAAGCAATGAAAGACAAATGCCATATGATCTCACCTATAAGTGGAACCTAATGAACAAAACAAACAAGCAAGATAGAACCAGAGACATGGAAATAAGAAAGAAACTGGCAGTGACCAGTGGGGAGGGAGGAGAAGAAGGATAATGAGGGAAAGAAAGGGGAGGGTCTAATCAAGTAATGGGTGTACGGACAACAAGATGGGGACTCATTGTTGGCGGGGGTAAGGGAGAGCAACCGATAGAGGAAACATTGGGACAACTGTAATTGAACAATTGAAAAAAAGATGTACCAGCCCTGGCTGGTGTGGCTCAGTGGAATGAGCGCGGGCCTGCAGACCAAAGGATCGCGGCTCAATTCCCAGTCAGGACACACATCTGGGTTGCAGGCCAGGTCCCCAGTGGGGGCCACATGGAGAGGCAAACACACATTGATGTTTCTCTCTTTCTCCCTCCCTTCTCCCTCTCTAAAAATAAATAAGTAAAATCTTTAAAAAAAAGAAAAGAAAAACACAATCAGTTACATAAATGCACTGCTTCAAATGTATAAAGCTAAGGAGAAATACATTTTTTCTAAAGATGCAAAGAAGTTATAAGGTGCAGTCAAATCACTTATAATCAATGGTAAATCTTACATCAGTTTTTGTACTCACCAAATATTGGATATATGCAACTGTTCTTTGCTATGAATTATTTGCATTTATGCTGGAAAAACATAGAAAAATGCCTACAGGTAGAATATCATTTTATTTTCTTAACCTAATTAAATAATTAAATCCTTTGCCTAACTTTTCATTATATTGTACAATGGTCCTTACCACATAATACTTTCATAGACCAAAGTCAGGACAGGTTCTTTCTCGTGAGGACGAGCTGGGCTCCCTTCATCAGATATGGAGACAGCTGGGTGAGATTCTGATTTGTAAGTATGTGGCATTAAGAGGAGAATTCTTCTGTATGACTCAATGGTGAGTTAACTAATGAAAATTGATGGCGAGTTAATCCAAAAAGTCCCCCGAAGGGACACTTACACCATGGAAAATAATTTACTCTAAAATAGAAGAACATTTTTTAAAAGTGGTATATTTGTGTGTCAAAATTTCTTTTTCTTTTTTATTCCTGTTCATAAAATATGCTACAATGTGGTATCCTTCTGTCTGTGCTTCTAAAATACAAATTAAGTGATGAATGCCATAAAATACACACAAACAGTGGTGTTAGGTGTGTTCAAGAGGGCAAAAGATGACTTTCGGTTGACTTATTCAGAGCTGGAATGTGAAGCTCAAGTAGTGTTTTGGCACGAATAATTCACAGGACATGTAGAAAAATAAGGTGAACACTACCAATTCCAAGGTATTCATTACTGCATAGCTAGTTTCTCTGTACACAGGTAGAACTAGTCCTTTCCCCCTTTTATTTCGATGATCGTAGGCGATAATCAGGACACAGTAAAACATTTGAACACAAAATGCACACCAAATAAAGCACACTTTTAATCAGGGGTAAAGTGTGATATTTCAGAACGCACTGATTTTCATTTGAATAAAACTCCTTATACAGGAAAGCTTCTGTACGAGTGCACAAAGGATTTTAGTGTCTCAATTTTCTTGTAAATTGTTGAACATGAAAATAAGCCATATCCACAAATTGCATTGAATTATATTAAAAAAGCTTTAATTAGTAATACTTTGGGGCACTGCTCATGAACTCTTTAAGAATCAGTGGTACAATTACCTATGTGGCTCTGTGATTGTTTAGGAAATGAATGATACAATAACTGAATAATTTTCACATTAAGTGCCTCTCAAATGCTCAGGCTGTTCGAAAAACTCACACATAATTTCCCTTAAGAATATAATAAAAATTAGCAGAAATATGGAAAACTCTATGTTCTGATATATGGTGATTTTGCATAAAATTCTAAGAGCCCATACATATGATTTACAGACAGTATTTAGAAGAGTTATTCCAAGCAAGGAAAAAATTGTAAAACTTTCAGATATATACAAGAATCCATGTAGACTATAGAAACAGGCCAAAGTACCAATGCAAAAATACATCAAGAGGGAATGAGAGGCAAATAAGAAAAAATGCCCCAGTAAATGAACAATAAATGTCAGTTTGGAAGGCTTTCCCATCATGTTAATCAACACAAATTTTTAACCAATAACACAGAATTTCTGATTAACATTCAAGATCAAGCAGGGAAAATGTACGGTCTCTCATTGCAAAACAGAACCCTGATTCAGAGGATATTACAATCTTTTCCCTATCTCTAAAAAAAAAAATCAAACCCACTATGGAATGTGGACTTTGCTACCTTGTCAGAAGCTAATGCCATTAGAGTTGGAATCCTGTATACTATTGGAAACTGACCCAAATAAACAGAAAAAGAAATGAATCCATGAAAAGTGATTTTTAAGTATTAGAACATGAGGTAGACCTCAAGGACTGAAACATTCTCCTTGAATAAATCAAAAGACAACTGTAAGGCAGCATTCAAACAATAATATTCAGTATAGTTGCCTATAACAATATGCACATATATATTTAGAGATAGAAAAAAATCACCATGAGATAGAAAAGAAGGGAATAAAATTAGGGAGAAATGAAAATGAAAGGGGAGTAGATTAAACTGAAGAAACAAATGGAAGGAAAATGTGATATTCCTTTACAGACTTTTTTTTTTGTTTACCTCTTAGGGCACTTGGGAAAGGAAATAGAAAACTCTCAGTAATAAAGCCTACATTGCAAGAGAGAACCGACTAATTAAATTTTAACAAAGGACACTGAAGAAAACAAGACAACTAAGAGAATAAAAAAGGAGATAAACACCTAAGTACAAATATCTATGCTGAATTCTACTAACTCACATGGAATGTATGGTTTTTTTTCTCAGAAAGACACCCTATGGATCAGCTGAGATTTTGCAACCTCAATAATACTGATGTTTTGGACCAGATCTTTCTTTTGGGAGAGGGGTCATATTCCTTTGGAGGATCAGCAGTGGTTGGGACCTGTAACCCTCCGTGCCAGTGGTGGCCCCTCCTCGGCCGTGACAACCCAAAACATCACCAGATGTTTCTGAGCATCTCGAAGGTCAGCTGAGAGGCGATCATCCCTAGCAGACAGCCGTGGGTTCAGTGCACACACAAAGAAATAACTTGCCTTATTAGATGTCAAAGATTAGAAGTTCCATGATTTTGTATAGTCAATAGAGCAATAAATGATATCAAAAGAATGGAAATGGAGCTAAACACATATGGAAGATGGTTTTGTGGCAAATTGGCATCACAGATTAGGAAACGGGTTTCTTAATGAATGATTTCATGTCCATCTCTCACACCTATCTGAAAAAAAAAATGCAATTGGACAGCTTCTTTTTCCCAGTCATAAAACTTGAGTCCAAAGTAACTGAATCACAAATGTGAAAGAATAAAGACACGGTGAAATTACAAAAGGCAATACAGAATATACCAAAACACAGAAGAATATTTCTTATGTAAGATACGTAAGATTTAAGATATAAGTGAGCTAAACATTTTTACCTGGATTTTTTCTTCAATATTTATGATCCAGAAAATACTACTTATTTTCATGTAACACCTCTCCTCCCCCCCAAAAAAACCCTCCACTGTGTTAAAAAGTCACTATAAATAATATATATTGTGATCCTGTTTTTTATAGCCCCAAGTGGAAAAAATACAAGCATTATTCAGCAGTGTAAAGGATAAGCAAATTGTACTATATTCATAAAATGGAGTATAATCCAGAAATAAATAACATAACAAAACAAAACAAAACTAGAACAAAAGTAAATAGTTCTATTTAGCTATGCGAAATCAGGACAAGACATTGCGTAAAAAATAAATCATAAAAGAATACTTATACTACATGTCATTCCAAAAATACAAAACTATATGACTATGGAGACCAACATGATTGAGGAAAAACATAACAAAAATCACTGTGATTCTAAAGACAATATCTCAATCATATTTGCCAGTGTGAGGCTGGGAAAGGGGTGGTATCAGGAAGGGGGACATGGGCAGTTTTTCAAAGACAATAATTACATCCTATTTCTTAACATGGTGGCTTCTGCATTTTTGTTTCCAACACCTCACATTATTTATAAATATATTCATATTTACTCTGTAGTTAAGAAACATTTGCAACCAAGCGAAAAGTTTAACAAGACAAATGTTACGTAGAGAAGTTTAAAAGAGAAGGGAGACAAGAGAACAGATGAATTCATATATGTCTTAAGCGGGTTAAAAGTGATAAATGCTGGAAAACCTTTTAAAGCAGTCATAACTTTACGTCTTTTCCAACTTCTGCATTTGTTTCCTAAGCTTCATCTTGTTCTTTAAAGGGCAATTCATGGCCAAGACCCAGTTAGGTCCAAAGGAGGATTCTGTGCCCTGAGGCACCCTTACTGTATTTAAAAAAACGTCTTACAAAGCTGTCTTTTTGCTGCCTTCGTACTGTTGTCTATGCCATGATGGACTTTCTCCACATTTAATTAGTTTCCACACTCAATTGCGTTTAAGGGATTCCATTGCACAGAGGATGCTATTTATACGCACTATAGCTTTCCTTAGGGACAGTTCAATGGGTATAGATTTATTTATGACAATTCAAAATGAAAAAAATAATTATCTTTTTAGACATTGAGGGCTCTTACATTTTTATGTGACATACAATAATCCAATTGGAAAGCTGCTCACTCAGAATGGAGTGAAATCTCCTGAGTAAACGCATTGTCCAAAGGCCATACCCCACTGTTAAATGCTGCATTTCCCCATTACCATGCTGAATGAGAAGCAGGAAATCTTTCTTTATTATAAGCCATAAAAGCAATTTGCCTGAACTTATTACAATATGTCTAAGTTATTAGCCATACCTTGTGGTACAATATGCTTAATAATTTATACTTTTGAACTGTTCCTACCTGTCTTTTATTTTTAAAAAGAAACATAAGTGCGTGCACACAAAAAATTATTCTAATTAGAAAAATACTGAGAGCTCAGAGTTCATTTAACAAATCAATATTTAATTAGCAATGTGTCAAACTATGATACTTGTTTCTACCTTATACATTATTAAAATAAGATGTGTGTTCATCACTGATGTCGCTGTGAGGACTAGGTCACAAAGATCCAAAAAGAAATGCGACGAAGTACCCACGTGACACGGGCAGACAGCCAAAACCCCTCCTCTACCGTGACCCCAGGAATGGAAGCGTGTCATCAGATTTCTACACAAAGCACTTCAGCTTTGGTCGCCTTCATCGCCGGCCTGTGACCGCGACTAACAAAGGTTCAACAGTGGTGAAACCACAGAGTAAGGACACTGCCTTCTCTCAGCTCAGGGATTTATTTTTCAGTACACGCAGCTCTTCATGAGAAAAGACACTCCCAAGGAATTTTAGTTTTTGTACTCGTTAGGTGTTTAAATGCATCTGTAGGGTTGCTACAGATAATGAAAGCTATTTTTCCTTTCACCCTCAAAACTGAATCAGCAGTGATGTCAGTGATGTTCTCAGCATGAAGGAAGTTAGATAAAAAAAGCAATTAAAGAAAAGCAAAAGAAAGAAAGGTTTTCAATTTGTGAATTAAATAGAAAGACGAATTATATAAATATTTTGATAGTCTCATATAAAACACATCTGTTTAGAAATACAATTAACTAATATGAACATCCAAAAATATGTATGTACGTACACGTAAATATATCAGTTAGCAATGAATGAATAAATTTATTGAGCACTGATTTATATGAGATGGCGTATTTGCATTATAAACTATCCTCTAACTTGTGGTATGTTCATATAATAGAATACTGTACAGAAGGTTTTTTAGGTGAAAATGAATATACTAAATAGGAATAAAATGCTAAGATGGGTAATTGTGATATGAGAATCTGAATTTGAGGTATGTTTTGAAGTATGGATAATCAAATTAACTATTGATAGGAATATTAATCTGAACGAGGTTAAGTTAAAGGACCTCGATGTTTGAGAGACAGGATACAAATAAGATGACCAGATGTACATAATTCCATGACGGGGTCATAGTCCACACAGTAGTGCAAGAAAGTTGGGTTTAGATACGCAAAGGGCATTTTGTAACATGGGAGAAGGCAAAATAAGATACTTTGTGTGAGAAGTGATTATTAGCTCTTCTTAATGTGCCACATTTTAATGTTAATGTGCCACATTTAAAGTAACAGAATGAACGTTAGCGCCAAGTTAATTAATTAATTAATGTGCCAAAACTTAAAGAACAGAAAGGAATTAAATAATACAACAATGCAACGGAAACCTCAGTGTTGTGGAGTGAAAGAACTTGGTGTCGATGGAATGGAAATAAATACTGTGATTGGAAAAGGTCTAACCCGTAAAAAGAATAAGGTGTCTTTAAAAATTATGAATGTGCCTCATATTAGCTATAGCCCTGCATTTAATAAGCTTATGCTAATTTATCTCCTTTTTCATTAATGCAGCCCCACAGTCCACCATATACTTCAAACTAACTTAAATGCTTCTTTTTGTGAGTATCGCTTACTTTAGCAGAGGAGCATCAGAGTCGGAGAGTAAAGACAGGAAACCCGGACATGAGGAGCTCCTTCTTCTGCAGTAAATAGTGCGGAGTCTGGGCCAGATCTGAATCTCTGCCACCCCCTCCTGGGCATGGGCGTGACCTTGTCAACTGAACCATTCTTTATCGGTGTCTCCAAATGTACCAAACATGTGTGATAATGGCCTTGATTTCAAAATACTCTGGTGAGTCTTGAGTCTATTTGTATGTTAATGATATCTACAACCATACCTGTTAAATAATAAGTTCTCAATAAATGTTGATATAGTGTTTCATCATGGTCTTCATTTCTATAAAGTTTGACTAAACAGAGCAGCAAGAGTTAACATATTTCGCGTTGTACTTATACAAAGTTAATTAACAAAGAATTACCATCAAATAGGTATCATTACATCCTGTAATCACTAAAAGAGTTTTGCAATAGGTTCTTATGATTTTTAAATGGATGAGTAGAATGCCCATCAACATATATGAGTAGCTCATCCTCTCCCATCCACCCACATTTACATATATTCATTAATCTACCTGGTTAGAACAAGAGCTAGTCCACATATATTATGCAAACTTACTTCCCCAATGTTTTTCTTGTTGTCTAAGGACTCGGGAAATGGCAGAACACAAAAAAAATAATAAATTCACTGGACTGATAACGTGAGAAAAAATGACAAGCAGCCCAATAAATCAACATCGCGGGGAGCCTGTATCTTGTTAATGTTTCTGGGCATCACTGGGAAAGTTGTTTTGGTGACAGTGGGAGCAAAATTGGGAATTGCAAAGGAGAGCGTTCATGTGAAAATATTTTTTAAAAATATTTCCTTTCTTAAGGTAAGAGGAGTGTGGGTCTAACAAAGCAAAAGTGAGTGTTAAAGGTGATTGGGTTTTTTATCATTATCGTTCGTTTTTTTTTGTTTCTTTACACTAAAAATTGAAGCATGCTAATGTGCAGTTAGGGAACAATTAATAAAGGAGAGATAAAATTATTTAGCGTTAATAAAATGAGGTCCCTAAAAAAGGAGGAGGGGATGGAATCAAGACTACAATTTTACGGATGAGAAACACCCTCTTCGTTGAGACCGGAGATAGGGAGAAAGAATGAAGAGTCAGTTTCTTTCAAGACAAAGCTTTGGAAGTGACTTTGGGATGGATCTACATCATGAAATTTATATTTTAAATCAACGCCAATTCTGAGACCAAGGGAGTAAGAGAACAGATTGAAATTGGAGGAGAACTGGGAAATTTGAAATGGCCACTGGGGAGAAAATAGAAAAGAGCTATTTAGAAACAACCGCAGTGCCAGAAAGCATGAAGAACCCAGCGCACTCTGCCTTGTGGATATCCAGTGACAGTAATCTGTGTGTGTGTGTGTGTGTGTGTGTGTGTGTGTGTGTGTGTGTGTGTGTTTCAAAGGCAGTAAACTGCCTCGATCCAGGTTTAGGGGATTACCAGGTGTTGAACTTGAAGACAACGTGGATGTGCATATTGAAAGTAAATCTAATGAGGGAAGAATATGTAAAAGGAGACAATAACCAGAGGGGAGAGGGGAGGGAATTTCAAGGGAAAAAGGGAAGGGATTATAGGAACAAGTATAAAGGACACATGGACAAAAACTAAGGGGGGGTAGAAATGGGAGGGAGGTGGGGATCACTGGGAGGGTGGACTGGGATGGGAGTAAAAGACAGAAAACTGTACTTGAACAACAATCAAAATAAAAAAAATAAAGAAAAAGAAAGGAGTCAGTAGAGAACCAAAAAACATACCTTACGGGTAAAATAATTCAAACAGTTTTCATTTAACTAAGTGAAGAGGAAAAAGGTTAAGAAATTCTCACTGTATAACACGTGCTAGAAATAAACATTTCTGTGTTAATGTGCTGAGATTTCTGGGTTAATGTATAGGAGCACACATAACAAAATGTAAATTGTATATTCTTCATTTGAATCAATTTATGTATATATAGTTGTTAAACTAGAGACTTTATCACAATCTAGAACCAAAAACTCAATAAATGGATATTATTAATTTGCATAAAATCTTTTTCATCTATACATATCATTTTATTTTAGACCACAAAATAAGATAGGTTAAAATGCCACTATGTTTAAGATATCTGTTTTTGATAACCAGTTGGCAGATTTTTTGAATGGCAATTCTAAATGTCCCCTGTTCGACTGCAGATCCTGAGAGTCGTAACTATTCCAGTTTTAGATATCATATTATAGGTTTGCATATCACTAGAGTTGCTCTATTGATACAAAAATATTATTGATATGCCATTATTCATCCAAAGTAGAAATAATTATTTCATGTAGACCAATGCTGTGATTTTACCAGTGAATTTGGAGACTTTCCATTTATTCATTCTAGAAGATGGATAATTAAATTGCACACACTAGCATCAAAGTCTCAAGTACAAAGAAAAAGAAACTGAAAATGTGGGTGATACTTAAGAATAAAAATACGAAAATTTCTGTGAATAATGATTGATATGGGGTGAAGTAACAAATTAGACTTTTACTTTTAACAGCATTTGATATATATTTTTACAGTATTTCTAGACATTTTTAAATTGCTTAATTCTAGAAAGTCAAACAGCCACTGTGTCTTGAGAATTAACTTTACACAGTACAGCCTGACATTTATTCTGTGATCCTGGCATGTCACTCAAGAGTTATCAGAGTCTGAGTTACCACATCCAGAAAATCCCAGGGCTATCAATCTCTTCCTTTGCAGGATGCGTGAAAAGAAAAATATGAGATCATTTATTAAGAGTTCCTCCTACAGATTCTGGCACATACAACGTGATAAAAATGTGAGAGCTATTCTTATTTTCTGCCACATGTTAACTTTATATTCTGCTACCAATTTTTTAAAAATTTAGTATTAAGGATAAATTATAAGCATATATTCTAAGTACCAAAAAATGTAGAAAAACAGTCCCACTGTAAGAAGTGCCCATTTTCCTCAGTTGCTTACCATTTTCCCAGCAAGTGAGAAAAAAAATGAGGCTTTAAAAAAAAAATCAGAGGAGTCATATTCTTGAGTTCCTCACTGCTGTGACTTCTGGGTATTTTGCACATCGGACAGAGACTGATACCATTTTTATGATGGAAAAAACCTATGCTTCATAAACCACATTCAGTTCAGAGTAAGAGGGCTAAGTTCTTTTTCTCGTCAAAATAGTGTGCTGCCTACTGTTAACTTGGGTTTTGAGAGGCAGATTTGCACAGCATGACTGAGAATTTCCAAAATATATTCTGTAGGACAATAAAATACATGATTTCTGTCTATTGATGAGTTTCTTAAACACAGATATAAGGGTAGATAATTGTGGTGTGAAACTGAACCATTAAATTGATAAAAAGTTTTGCTAACATGCAAGATAATGCACAGATAGTAAGACAGTCTGTTTAGAAACATTTTACTTAAAAAAATGTAAAGAACATCTATACAATATTCTATACATATAGTTCCCATGTGCTTTTAAGAGACGCTCTTAGAAACTTGATTCTTTTCACTGAGAAATTCTCTCATATTGCTCTTTTTAGAAGAATCCTTGAAATTAACATACAGTCGTTGGCTTACATAACTGAAGAGGAATTGTGACATATCCGATTCATTTTAAAATGAATCTCTGCCTCATAGAATAGCTTCAGCACTCGTTGTATCAGTATTTACTGTCAGTTATAGCAAAAGACATTACTTTTGAAATTTTATGATCAGAGATTTCTAGTTCAAAATGACAGCTGGCTTGCCGGCCCCAAGGCAGCCTCCAACCACTATTCATTAAATGCTGATGGAGATGCAGTAAAATATTGTTAAAACCCTTAGCAGCCCTCTGTAGCAACTATGACAGATAACCCAGTGTGGGTACCCCGCAGGAACTGACGCTGACACTAGATAGGTAGAGTCAGGTGGCGGAAAGGTGGGCAGCTACCCACCGGGCTCCAACTCATGGCCTGCATTCCTACACTTTGCAAAAGCCTCTCTGAGCAATGATAAGATGCTTGATCAACTAACTTGATCAACTAACTTCAAGACACGAGACTTGTGACAGGCAGAGGCCATCTGTTTTGGAGCTGTTCTGTGTGCCTGAGAATCCAAGTCGCTGCTCAGGACTGGAAGGGCCGACGAGAAAACAGGTGATGGAGATGTACTCTGTGAGGAGTGTGCCCCCTCCCCGCAGGTAAACCTCTGGAAGTAAGGGCACAGAAAACGTAGCCCGGAAGCCGTGCTTGCTGACGGGCACGATCCTCGGAGTATGAGGCGCTGGCTCTGTTCTCTGGCTCAAACCCAGAGAACCTGGAAACCGTGTTCAGAAAAAACACTTAATCAAAGTAGAGCCCAGCCAGGAGATGAAGAACTGCCAGAAATTAGAAATTGGACTGGGAATTGTGCACATCAACCTTCCCTTCTGTTACAGATATGAAAATAGAATCTGGAAACAGTGCCAGTCAGCAGGAAGGGGAATTCAAGGTCAGGTCCCTCACCCTACCTATTAAGAGTTACAGAAATCTTCCCATGTTGGGAATAAGTGTAAAGAAAAAAAAACTAATATGAAACTACTAGGAAAAAACTATGAAGCAAGGAAAAGTAAGGGATGGCATAGTAACAAATAAATGTAGTGCTGGCTCTACATCAAAATACTGGAAAATATATGTAGATATGAATAGAATCAAGAAGGCACATGCAATGCCAGCTAATTTTTTAACCTCTGTGTGTGAAAATATATTCAGTAGAATATACGAGTATGGTATAGAGATCAATGAAGCAACTTAACGAATCAGAAGTGTAAATTGTAAAAACATGAGTTGATGAACTCACTAATAGCAAATGCATAAAAACTGTAGTAACAAAAGAACACATTTTTCCACTATTTTGAGAACACACATTTAAAAAAATATACTGGGTTGGCCCAAACATTCATTTGTTTTTTTGTAAGATGGCTCTGGTGGCATTTAGTTGTCTTTAACTTCATTCGAACCAATTTTGTCGGATTGCATTGTGACGGCTGTCATATTAGTGTACACTTAAAAAAAAACATATCGAAACTGGTGAATTTTTATGTAGCCATTTTAGTATTGAAGATGGACATTCATAACTTTTTTCCTGATATGTAGGGCTCTACTCCAAGTACTGGGATACCTTTGTGTTTGGGACCATGTAGGCGTTTAGCTTTTATTTTATTCCATGTTTTCTTTCAAATTTTACAACATTGAAATTCTCAAGCTACACATAGATTTGTTCCAGGTCAAAATTTGAGACTAGTTTGAAGTTTTTTTTACAAAATGTAAGTTTAAGTTTTGGTAGTGGTATTGTAAATTTCAGAGATGATTTTGTGATAAATACATTCTTACACATTGAGTCCTTCAATCTAAGAACATCATTCATGTCACTTCCAGGGGTGTCCAACCTTTCGGCATCTCTGGGCCACACGGGAACAAGAAGAGTCATCTTGGGCCGCACATTAAATACACAAACAATAATGAAAATCAATGAGCAAAAAAAAAAAAAACAGTTTTAGGTAAATGTACTGCTTTGTGTTGGGCCACATTCACGGCCACCCTGGGCCACATGTGGCCCGCTGGCCGAGGGTCGGACACCCCTGCTGGTGTTCAGGGATTTCTCTGACAGGGGCTCTGGAGGGGCGCCCGCCGGGATGTGGGTTTTCCTCAGGAGTTCGGGCTGTGGTTTGAACAGCACCACAGAGTGGAAAAGGGAGAGGCAGAAACGGGGCAAATTAAAATGACCCAAAGCCCCCTGTTCTTTCTGAGATTCTGCAGTTTTTCTGAACAAACACTCTTAAAACTGCTGTCAATGGTTGGGGCATTTTCAGAATTCTGAAGAAGTTGATTCTGCTTTCTGTTTTTTTCATTGCCAGTTCTTCTTTTTATAGAGAACAGAATTGTGGGAGTTCCTTACTCTGCCACTTTGGCTGATGTCACCTGCCAATATGATTTGAAAATGTTGGGCAAAATCCCCTCTTAGGGCTTGAACTTCTGTCTCTAGTGATAGGTGATTCATTTTGATATTTACAGACTTATTACTGTATGTTGGGCTACGTATGTTTCCCCCAAGCAATGTAACTTGCAGTTCCTAGTTTTCTGGAGTTTTAAAAAATTTTTAAACTACTCAATTGTAATTTACCATTTACATTTTCTTTCTTAAAATTTATTCCTCATGTTTTTATATTTCTTAGGAAGAATAATTTATTTAATTAACAACACACATGGGAACACATATAGACTGCATTTTCCTCTGGCATTATAGTTTCAGTAAAGTAATCTTCTACTCTTCATTACCTATTTATTATATATTTTTAGTTTGATTCCCTCTTTGGTCAAGATGGATTTAAACTAATTTGGCCAACTTTAACAAGGGCAGGGGTTTATGGGAAATGTATGGGGAAGCTCCCACGCTCACCTGGAAGGCTGAAGATGATGACTCAGAAAATGAGTGGGAGCCACGGTGATGTATCTCAACCTATTCGGTGGGGGAGGTGTCCGTGAGAGGGGTGTGTCAGGACAGAGGCACAGGCCCTGCTGACCCTGAAACTTCGCTCCGGCACAGTTCATCACATCCCCTGTGTTATTTATGAATGGTTTTGCCGTACTATTTGGCCTTTGAAATGTTATTATTTATTCATTTATTATAATATAAATCGTCTGTCTTGTCTTGCAATGCTATGAATTACTTGAGGGCAAGAACTATTTTCCAGGATTAAATATGCCTTAACACCGTCGATTTTTGATGGATTCATTTTGTGTGCTGATCTATCTTTTGTGTACAGTTAATTGATTTCTTCTCGTTACATCGGGGGGAAATATATGCATATATATATAGTGCCTCAATAGCGGTAGACACAGAGTAGAGGACAACAGAATAGGGAATGTCCTCGAAACTCACTGCTGACTTCCACTGACATTTGAACATCTGGGTACCCAAGAATTCCAGGAAACCTATCAGAAGTTCATGCTTACCATCCATCTGACAGAGAGGATTCTCATTCACTGCTGGTGAGCCTCTCCTCCCAACATCGGTGGGGTTTTTTGGTCTATTCCTTTTTTAACCTTTTGTCTGGAGACGTCCCATCCTCTCTGTTGGGATGGTCTGTTGGCATGACCTCACCCTTCTTTCTCACCTCCAGATCAATCTGTCTTGAGCCAGCATTGTTCCTGTCCCCCCTAATTGCTTTTGGATCCCACACATTATTTCCAAACCCCTCTCAGCAAGTTTCAGTGGGTTTCGTGGCCATCGGCTGCTCCTCCGCCTCCGGGCAGGGCCCAGCTGCAGACTTCTGAGTGGTTTTGTCTCTGTAAATACACGTAGTCAGGGGGTTTTCACCCTTCACCCACCGCCCCCTCGGCGGGACTGCTCTTCACGAGTAATTAGAGTGTAAATAGGAAAGTCTGTTTCCCAGAGCTCTCTCTGGGGCAGGCTGGACTTGTACTGAAACTGCACCCTTTGTTCCCTCCTCCCCTTCCCTCCCACCTTTCTAGCTGTGCTTCATTCTAGTCACCTGCTCCCGACCTGCACCACAGGTACCTGCCTCCTTCCTCGGCTGTTTGAATCTGCTACATTCACACATTTAGGTCTTAAGTTGTATTTTTAGGTAGAACAGGACCTTTTGTTTCTTTCACATTTCCTTTTCTCTTTTTGAAATAGTTCATACTAACCCATCATATCATTACATGCAGTAATTTCACTGCATTCAGATATTTGAAGATACCTCTGTGTTTGCTCATTTGTCTAGATCTCAGATGGTCGCATTTGTATTGTTGTTTTTAAGGACAGGTTTTGCTCTCCACCTTATGCCTCATGATTGATGGCCACTATTTTGCACTTAAAAATGCACAGAAATAACTTGAAATCAAAAGTGATGTCATTTTTTTCCTCTGAAATGTTTTCCTTTTCATCTGCTACCTATTTAGCATGCCGATGTCTTTGAGTACAACTTTTATATTTTCCCAGCTTTTCTGGTTGGAGACAGTGGAATACTTAGCTTCACTGCCTCACCTATAGTTAGTAGAATGTAATCTCTCATATAGTGTTAATGTAATTGTCTGTTCCGCAACAAATTGTGGGTTCTCTAAGCGCAGGGGCCTTTTCTTCCTTCTCAGATATTCCACAGCCGGAGTAATGTGGGCACACTTCAACCGCTCCAGCACATGGTTATTAAGTTATCAATGGAAGACCAGTGGACTAAGATGATCGAGGATAAAGCAGCAGGGTACCTGAGAAATCTGACAAGCCCGCTGGGCAGGCGGCAGCATCCCGCAATCACGAGAAGCGTCGCCATCATTGCGGCACGAGAGATTTGCTATCAGATCCCGCGGCCGCAAATGCACCAGCGCTCAGAGTTCCAGCGAGTATTAAACCCCTTCAGACTCCTGTTTTCACGTGACATGAACTAACGCTGCTGTTATGATAAAATGAGTTAATGGGCATAAAGTTCCTAGCTAAGTAAATGGTTCTTGAGTGCTCAGACCTTGAACTTCGTGTCATTGTCATTATTCTCCCTTGCCGTGCATACTGTCCCAGAACTCAGACTGTACGTATCCTTGAACTTGGGATGGACAATACAAGACAAACAGGGCTGGTGGAGTTCGCACTTCCATTACTTATCATTGCTAAATTAGCCATAATATTTGTCTTATAGAGATTAAATTCCTCCTAATTTCTCCTTACAGGTCTTATTCTCTAATCAGTGGGTGTTGTCATCTCACTCTCTGGAAATTTCTCAAGAGTTCCTCACCTTTTTTTTTTATTATTATAGAAAGGAATAAGAAATCTAGTAAAATTAAAAATGCCTCAGAATTCCTAAATGATCTTTTCTCTCTATACATCATCAAAATTATTAGCAGCTACAATTTCACCTATTTATTGGTAACAAGTATGGACACGGAAGCCAAAGTACCCCAAAGAGAACCACAGCTTTGTAGGTGCCCAGCTTTCCTCCCATACCTGCCAGGCCACCTATACCTTGGGGGACACATGTCTTAGGGAAATGCTCCTCACTTGTTTCATTGACATTCATTCCAATCTCACATTCAATGCCAATGTCTCAGTTATACACGCGGCCGCAGAGATCACCATGGAACCCAGTTCAGTCATGGCTAATTTAAGAGATGTTTAGTGGGAATCTGCCTATAGGTTCAGGAGTGAACTATTCTTTTCCCACTGGGACTGAACAAGAAAGTTTTTAGCACACAGAAGTTTCTAGCAGTGAGCTGCTGGGTTCATTTTGAAAATCAGACAGGAATGCCAGAAAGAAATGACTGCTTTTATAATATTTCCAGCCACACCAATACTTACCTCACTTAATTTTTGGTTTCTTATTTGTATCAGCCAATTGATTATCATTCTACTCTAAGTTGGTTGAACTTTCGATAATTTTATTTACAAGTGTTTAGTTAGTTGCAAATAAATTAATTCTGAATGGCATACATGGTCAGTGTCTTTGATCTATAAATATATGTTTTCCTTTAAATAACAGATGCAGGACTGTGATTTAACTAGCAAGCAAAAGCAATGATTTAAGAAAGACTGGAACAAATATAAATCCCACGGAAATGCTGTTCATTTACTGAATATAAATCAAAGGCTTCTATCATGTTCATTTTGCCAACTTCAGTAACTTTAACTGTTTTTTTAATGACATGTGTTAACAGTGGTTATTATTCCACAATGGCTTTGAATTTATTTGTGTCAGGCCCCGTCCTCAGCCCCAGGGATAAAACAGTGAAGAAGGGATAGACCAGGGCCTCCTACTTTGTCTGCCCGGCCATTATGCAGAGGAGAGACAACAAAAAACAAATAAACAAAACATATTATAGCACAACAGATGGTGATGTATGCTATAAAAAATAGTGCAGGGAAGGCAGAAAGGAGAACTGATCCCAAGGAGGAGTTATTTTAATCAGCGTGGTCAACAAGGCCACATAGTTCAAGACTATTTGAGTAAGACCTGGAGTGTAATACACAAGCCACATCCCTGCGTTCTCAGATTTTTTTCTGAAGAAACACCATTATTTTGTTAAGAAGGATATTAGGTGTAGTACTATAAGCTCTATTCACCTGAACATTACACAATGCGCTGGGTATCGAAAAGAAATAAACTATCTATGTATTACTCCAAAGAACATTGATAATTTATGAATTCCAATTCAATGCATTTGCCTCTATTTTATTAAACTTGAGAGCTGTGACCTATCTAGAGATTCCAGTTAAATTAAGCTAATTAAAGCATGCAAATAGCAAGGGTGAAAAAGGCATACATGTAAATTGCTTAATGCAAATTTAAATTAA